>CBVK0102048464.1:0-11832 GCA_900067695.1 Picea abies
TAGTTTTGATGCACATGTTTAGGTGCCTTGATTATTAGATGTGGTTTACACTTATCATGATATCTTTGTCTTGAGATATTTGGAGGGTGTACCCTTTTGTTTTGCAAGACCTTACTTGGTGGCCACTTTTGGGACAACAAGCCTAGCTTGGGCTTCCATGGGGAAATAATCCCACAGGTTGGATGCTATAGGCATGCATTCCAGATCATAGAAACATGCCTTTAGATGCTTTTATGGCATCATGGAGGACCTAGCCTATCCCCTACCACCTAAATGTTTTGCTTGAAAAGGGAAACATGTCACTTTCTTGAGGTTTGACGTCACAAAGGGGTTAGGGTTTGGTGGTGATATAGTTGCTCATTGAAACTTGGAATCAATTGATGAAGAGAGAACGTTGACTCGAGGGAGAAGGCCATAGCGCATGAAGATAGGTCCTTTGGAGGCCAAACATTCCATCCCCAACCTCAACGACTTGTCACATATGCCAAAACGTTGCCCTAAAGGGTTGACATCATCTTACTTTTAGGGTTTCTAATGTGCAAAAGTGAATTTTAAATGAATTATTTAATATTTTTTGTGTAAAGGGAAAATATTAGGGCTGTTGACCCCTATCTTTTGTTTTACCCTAAAATTAAGTGGACAAACTATGTGCTAGACATTTTGTATAAATAGATATCATGTGACTCTCTTTTCATAACATAAGTCTCCCAATGTGAGAAGTACTTGGCTGAAATTTTCGCTATTCTTGGGAATTATGGTGTTTCTCTCTTGTGAAAATGTTTTATGGTGTTGTATTTTGGTAAATGGATGAGGAGGAGTTATTCACACCTCTTGGATGATTGTTCTCTTGATGTTTATGGTGAATTTTCTTGGTGAAACTAGGGTTGTTTCTCTCTCTCTTGGAATTGGTAAGGAAAATTTGGCATTGTTAGTTATTTATTTCTCTTTCTTGGTTATGGTGGTTGAAACCCTAGGAGGATTATGATGGGTACACTCTCCATTAATCTTCATCTAATTTGCTAAAGTTTACAAGTTATTTTGCAAGGGTTGCTAGGAGGAATACGAGTGTGTATACTCTCTTAGATTTACACTAAATTTGATTGGCATACCTTAGGAAGTAAAAGGGATTACACCCCTAGGGTCTTTGTTGATCTAAATCTTTATTCCAAGACTCCATTTACCCAATTTTAAAGGCACCAATCTGAATATTTTGCATTGGAGAAATAAAATAGTGCATTGGGAAACATGAATTGTTGTTTTTTCAACTTTTTGCAATTTGGGTTTTGTTCCTTGTTCCTAGAGAACCTCTTAGACACTAGGGTGTCCCATATAAAGGGGTATTTCTTGCTTCTTTAATAAAATTTCATCTTCATCCATTAAGGCTGCAGAAACACAAACACTCTTTCACTTATAACTTGCTTTTCAACTGTCATAATTAGCTAAGAGTTTGCCACTTTTATCTTCTTGGTCTAGCACAACTTTTGGGTGGATTCTTTGTGGGTTTTGGTGGTTGAATTTAATGTTGTAAAAAAAAATTGATACAGCCATAAGGATGCAAAATATTTCTATAAACATCTTTTATTACATCCTTATTTCATTACTAAAGTCTAATGCTATCTTACTTGAGTTGATCTAGTTGTTTCTAGTTTATCTCTTGCTCTTTCAACAAGAATTTTAGCAAGTTGTTTTGCAACATTAATTATCATTTTTATTGTTGATATATATTGTTACTAAATGCTTCAATTAAGGAAAACAAGATTAAATTTCTTTTCCATCATATACTTGGGCTTGTATTGTTGTTTTCCTTGTGTCTCGGGAAGGTACACTCAACATTTGGAAGGTCTACTACTTCTTGGTGACCCTTGGATACCATCAATACCTTACTCGATCCCCTCTCCACACATATAAAGTTTACCTATATGGGAATTCATTCATACATCACACTTTCCATCTCATTCACCCCTAGGGTCACTGGGATTCCGCTCTTGAGGTGACCACTTCACCTCTAAAGTGACAGGAACACCTTCCTAAGGTGACATTGGGTAGGTTCTCTCTTATTTCTTGCCATTTTGGTGGTTGGGTTAGGCTTTTCCCAACTGATAAATTGTGCAATAACATTTTGGCACTGTTGTCAGGGAGGATTTTGAATCCTCTTTTGAACCCTAATGAAACTTTGGCAAACTATCCCAAAGAATTTTCCCTACCTTGCCTGGAGACTCCACCTAAAGGACATTATGTTTCCACCCTTGATGAGCTCTTCTTGAAGTTCATTTGGTGACTCCACCTTCCAAGAAACTACCTTATCCCTTTCCACCCTTTGATGAGCTCTTCTTGAAGTTCATCTGGCGACTCCACCTTCCAAGAACCTACCTTATCCCTTTCCACCCTTTGATGAGCCTTGAACTCATCTCGCGACTCCATTGAGGTATTATCCTAAGTAATGGAACCATGGACTCACAAGACTTACCATGGGAATTCCATAAGGTTTATCCCTCCTTTGATGTTCAAGATATTCTTGGATATCCAAACCATTTCAAAATGGAATGGAGGGAAAATTTCCCAAAGTTTAATGGTGACCCAACTCTAGCAGTCAACCATGTCATCAATTGTATGAAGTATGCCTCAAGTATAAATGTATTGCATGAATATGTACTAATGAAAAATTTTGTATCTTATTTGGAAACAAGTAAAAGGAATTTGCTTGCACACTCATGTGATCCAAAAAGTATCTAGTATTCTACAAAGCTTGTTGAGGAATTTCTTAGAAATTTTATACCAGCCACTTAGGATTTGCAAGATGTTTTCCATGAGCTTGAAGACGCTCTATGGAGAGAATGTTTTCATGTGCATAACAAGACATTCGATGAAGATAAAGTGATTGTATTTTCCCTTCCACTTGATAAAGACATCCAAGCCTTTATGAGTCATGACCATTTTGAAGAACTTGATGATGCTTTATCCCATGACTATGGAAGTGAATAAGTATTAGAGGAGCCCTCGAATATGACAGATCCTTTTGAAAAAAGGAAGACAAAACACTTTGCAGTAAGGATCAAGCCCCACATATGAAGAAGCGATGGAAGAGTGTGCACATGAAGAGAAAAAAGAATCATGATGAAGTGCAACATTTTGAGGCATCATTATTTTTTCTCCCACCTAATGAAGTTGAGGTTATTCAACCATGCTCTCCTCTTGTTCATAAAGTTGAAGAAGCAACTAGCCTCAGTGATGAAGAATTTGAAGATCCTTTTGAAGACGACCCAACCTCTGCTCTTCCTGCACATGAAGACAAAGAGATGGTCATTTTTAGTCATACATATGGTCTTATGAAAGAACCTTTGGATATGGTTGATGAGCATATAGACACTTTCATACATATTTGGAGACATAGATGGGATTTGGGTCATTTCAATTTTGATGGAGACCCCATTTATGACATTGAGGGTATCCCT
The DNA here is from genome assembly GCA_900067695.1 of Picea abies. Taxonomy (NCBI): domain Eukaryota; kingdom Viridiplantae; phylum Streptophyta; class Pinopsida; order Pinales; family Pinaceae; genus Picea; species Picea abies. The sequence goes on from CBVK0102048464.1 coordinate 3,453, forward strand.
AAAGAAAATGGGTTTGAATTGTCATCTTCATAGGACTACTTTTCATGCATGTATGATTCATATGTTTGGCAGCATGACGATGACATGGTTACATATTTATTCAAGAATGACCAGTCACAACATTTTCAGGATGATTTTTATTCACCCCTTGGGACTTGTGATGCATATCCTTTTGGAGATGCAGATTTGTTCTATGAGGATTTTTAGCCACCTTAATCACTGATTTTAGATGAAAACTAGGATGTGGGCATCTCAAAGCAATTAGAGGCTCACTCTACAAAGAAAAAGTGTTTTTATTTTCGATATTTTTACAAAGATTCACAGGTGAAGAGGCAATGTTTTTTCTGGACCTGATCCTATCCCTTACCTCTGGTCTTCTTCTCCAAGAAACCATGCAGTATTCTTCCAATCTCTCTTCTCCTCTCAGTCTTCAACACATATTGAATATTTGTGCACAGATGAAGATGAGCCATCTACTACATATGGCAGACCTCTTCAAAGATGAATTGATCAAGTTTGTGGCTATCACTTTAGAAAGCAATTATGGGATCATTAGGATTGAGGTTTATCTTTCCAATAGGATTTCCTCCCTCCCAACCATCTTCATGAGTTTCATTTCACGATTCATTTTATGAATATCTATGCTTATTATTTTTATGTGCTTGACTTATCTTTTTTGTATTACATGATTAAGCACAAGGGGAAATAACTTGATGAGATGATCAATTGGTTGCACTGGTTGTTTGACTTCACCTGACATCACTCATCACATGATCTTCAAGGACCCAAGTAAGTAGGTAGGTCTTCTTTCTTTCCTTTAATTTGCATATTGATTTCTCATGTCATTTCATATTTCATTTTTCTCATTTTTCTCTACTTGCATATTGATTGGAGAAATAAAATAGTGCATTGGGAAACATGAATTTTTTTCATTTCAACTTTCTGCAATTTGGATTTTGTTCCTTGTTCCTAGAGAAACTCTTAGCCATAGGGCATCCCCTCTAAAGGGATATTGATTTCTTCTGTTATAAAATTTCATCTTCAGCCATTAGGGCTGCAAAAACCCTAACACTCTTTCACTTATAACTTGCTTTTCAACTATCATAATTAACTAAGAGTTTGCCACTTTTATCTAATTGGTCTAGCACAACTTTTAGGTGGATTCCTTGTGATTTTTGGTGGTTTAATTTACTGCTGTAACAACAAGTTTTCTACAGACATAAGGCTGCAAAATATTTCTGCAAACACCTTTTATTACAACCTTATTTCATTGCTAAAGTATAATTCTATCTTCCTTGAGTTGATCTAGTTGTTTCTAGTTTATCTCTTGCTCTTTCAACTAGAATTTTAGCAACTTGTTTTGCAACAATCATTATCATTTTTATTGCTGATATATACTATTACTAATTTTTGCAATTAGGTACAACAAGATTAACTTGGTTGTCCATCATATACTTGGGCTTGTATCGATGTTTTCCTTGTGTCTCGGGTAGGTACAATCAACATTTCCAAGGTATACTACTTCTTGGCGACCCTTGGCTACCATCAAGACCTTACTCAATCCACTCTCCATACATAGAAAATTAACCTATAGGGGAATTCATTCATACATCACACTTTCCATATCATTCCCCCCTAGGGTCACCGAGATTCCCCCCTTGAGGTGACCACTTCACCTATAAAGTGACGAGAACACCTGCGTAAGGTGACAGTGGGTAGGTGCTCTCTTAGTTGTCACCATTTTGGTGGTTGGTTCGGGATTTTCCCAACCTACAACTTGTGCGATAACAGGTCCATACGTTACTGAAAAAATTCTTGGATATAATTCTTATCTACTAAAATATATGAAAGGAACAATGCAAATGTTGCTAGTTAATGGGAAACATCTCAAAATTTTCTTCTCTTGAAAATTTGCAGTCTCATTCTGTACATTTTGTTCATAGTTTTATTTTCCCTGTACATATTTTTCAATATCTTTTTATACTGACTCCATACCTAATGGTTGAGATTTTGGATTCTTAGTAACCCATAAGGGGTTGCTATCCCATAGTTGGAGCTAGTTGTTGACCCTAAAATGTTCTTGGGCATTGATAAATCTCTCGCTTGTATATCCCTTTCCTACACTTAGAAATTTTTCAACTTTATAGCAGGTTCATGAGTCTTGTTATAACTTCTGCTTCTCCCAAAGTGCAACTTTGTGTTTCTCCATAACCATAATGCAGTGATACTTAGATTATTTTGAAGAATTTCATGGGTTCATCACATTTTCTCTTGCAAAGTCCAAAATTGCGTCGTCACCAAAATGTACTACCTCGTTCCACCATCCTCATTTTGTACCATACTTAGAATGTTTTATAATTTTCACCACAGGTTGAGTTTACTCATTCACTTCACGACGATTAGTCCATCCTCCTACTTCATTATACTTAGTTATTTTTGAGACTTCACCTCTCTCTCTCAACACTTAAATACTTAACCAATTTAACATTTTACCACAAGAGCGAAGATCATATCACAAGTCTTAAGAAATATTTTTCTTTCCCCTCCATCTGTCCGCTTTGCAATACTTAGTCATTTTGTGATATTCTATCGTGGGGTCGCGGGTTCAGACATACTCCACTTTCTCTTCTTTTACATCTACATCTCCACCGCTATGCGGTGAATCCTCATTTTTCTTGTCACGTTCCCCAAGTAATATTAAATGCAATTCCTATGGGAAATAACAAGTGGTTAAGTATAAAAGGGTTCTTATTAATGGTGTTTTTCTCGAGACCATTCTCAATAAATTCAAATTAAATTGGCCCTTCGAAAAAAGAGCTTCAAGGTATATTATGTAAAAATATTTTCTTTGGTATTAACACTCCAAAAGAGTGTACATAGTCCACCAACTCCTTAAGCATGATGGCTAGAAGGAAAGAGATATTTTGTGGAGAAACTCTTAATACATTCGGACGAGAAGATCCAAAATTTCACTGGTCTAGAGCATACAAATACTATTCTACATTGTTTCTTCTAGAAAGAAATGCTAAGGATATTTGGACATCAAGAATTGCAAAAGAAGGGTGTGTTCCAGAAGTTTCGATGCTACAGAGCTTGTTTCATGGTGTATAGAAAAATACAAGAAAAATCAAAGAATTATTCAGTTGCAAGGACAATCCCCAATTTCTCTTGCACATTCAACTTTCAAGAAAGTGTTCAAGTTACCAGAGCCAATGATGACATTCAAATTCGATGAAGCCAAAGAGTTCCTGAAGACTAGGAATGGTGTTTGGGACATATTAAAACAATATCTGGAAGACCTGATGATGATGTTGGAAGATTTATCAACCACATATGTCATTCAATTAAGAAATCCATATCAAGAAATGGAATGGATTTTTTATAGTATTTTTGGACAAGAATCAACTGCCACAGTTCCTCATTTATCTCTTTATCTTTTATATTTTTCTATCCATGAGAAGGCAATTTTTGACTTGTCCAAAATTATCTCTTCTGAAATATCATTCCAATTCTCAAATTTTAAGAAGAACATGAGGTTTTATATGTCTACATATTTAATATTTTCTATAACATACTATGATGTATTCAAATGACTCCATTTAGAAAAACATGTTAACTGCAAATTAGACCCAGTTCATATATGGTACCCTGCTTTGTGGAAACATAAGGAAATGCACCATTTTTATAAAGTGTATGAATCATTCGTTTCTTCTTTTTATAAACTCATGTTTGGAACTGGTACTTCAAGACTTTCTCTGGAAGGGGCCACTTTCCTGGATAAAAAGGGGAGTTTTGAGGCAATGGAAAATTATAGTGTCATCAAAATTTATTGTTCTAGAGAAGCCCCATTTTACGTACGAGACAAAATATTTGTAATAGAAGTATGAATAAAGTACAAATTTTTGGCTAATTTATTTTATGAAAGAAATAAAAAGAAATTCATTTCCTTACCTTGGAAAACTGGCGAAATAACACTGAAGAATGCCTCAAAAATTGATGAGTATGCAGTGCAATTTGACCAGTACAATTTAAAAGTGGAAAAGGACCAATCACATGACCTCTATTGGTTTTAGTGTATCCTATGCAAATACTTATTTATTTGGAGAAGAAGAATATGATGGCAAGAACCCTGAAGCAATTCTAGTTGGAGATCTTGAAACTGTTATTAGCACTAAAAAACCACATCGATAATATGGAAGGGTTGTAAATAAAAAAAACACATTGTCTCAAAGTACTTCTCAAAGAAGTGATGCATCCAAACAAAACCCTCAATTTGTATCACAAGAAGAAAATAAATTTAAAGTCAATGATTTCAATGAAGGAGGTGATCAAAACCCTCCCAAAGGAAATTTGAAGCGAGCTCATAAAATTTTAGTCAGTAAGAGAAAAAGACAAACCAATAAGAAAGAAGTGGAGGATATCATCCCTGAAAAATAAATTTTCTCTCGAGGACATGGACTTGGATGTGAACTTCGAAGATATAAAGTTTTCAGATGAGGAGCAAAGGATTCAAGAGAGAAAATAATTTGCAGTAGAATTAGTGACACAAGAACCAATATTCTTTGAAGAAGAATCTTGAACTCTTCATAGTGCTCTATTTTATAAAGACCCTAAGAAATTAATCTTTGAAATAATTAATTCAAAAGGAAAAAATGTTCAAGGAAAGATGAGTTCATAATTTAACCTGAGCGGAGTCCCACAATCAAGAATTGAAAAAATTCATAGAGCTACAGGTGACGCCTTGGAAGTGTCAATGGATGAGATGGAAGCTGAAAATGCTATGCTCAAATAAAGGATTACAGAACTTGGTTATGCTTTAATTCCACCTCCCTATATTTGCAAGTCTGATTGTTATTGTTCAACCTTGGAAAAGCTCCAATAGAACACTAGAGTCAGGCTCAAAATTAAAGGGAACATCAAGTTTTCTTGTTGTAGTTAGATGGTATGTTGGGGAGAACATAAAGAAGATAATGTCTCTCATTCTAGAGACATGGGATTTGGCTAGAAGCTTTGTTTCTTTAGGCAGATCTAGATAATGATGAGGGATTTTATAAAGATTTTTTCATTACATTTGTTTTAAAGGTTTTTGGTATGAGTGAATTGAAAATAAAAGAGGAAGATTTACCATACCCTACTTGCATAAAACAATTAAGATCTTGTTGGATCAAAATAATAAAGGTTTTAAAAGAAATACTGGCTCATTGTGACACTTTAAGTGTCAATAAAAGAGAATTATATTTTCAGTTGATTGATTTAGACTTGGCAGGAACCACCGGGGAAGTGCAGGATCCAAAATTAATTTTAAATTCTATGCTTATGATGAGAGAGAAATTTGAAGAACACTTAGAGATATTGAAATGTGTATCAATGGAAAAGTTTAATAGCATGACCAAGTATACAAAACAAGATGTCAAAAGTTGGCTTGTAAGTTATGTTAATAAAAATGAAGATATTGAGGAAATGTTGCACCAATTTTCAATTGACTTAAGAGATTTAGAAAGAACATTATTTGATATTAAAGTTAGGTAGGAAATAACAGTTGCACCTATGAGGGAATACATCAAAAATTGGTTAAAGCAAGATTTAATCAAAATAAATGAAGAATATTAGATAGAGGTGGTTGGTACCAACCATTTAAATACAACGAAAGAGAATACAAAAGGAGCATCGACAAACAATTAGAGGACATAGATCCGTCACAATGAGTAAAACTAATCACATCCTTCTCATTCCCTTTCTCTTCTCATTAAGAAGTCATCCAGTTGTATCTTGTCTTTCTTGAGAAAACATAACCGATTTTGATCATTTTTCTCTATCTTCTTTTCAAGTTCAACCATGTTCCTCTTTCATTTAATGGTCCACGGGAGCCCAATCCTGACTATTTGGACAAACTCCTTTAATTTTATTTCATACTATTAAAGCCTATTATTATTTTTCGAAAATCCCAAAGAACTACTTTGGGGTTAAGATTTAATGATATCTTGGACTCTGAGTTTTGATAATAAGATATTTAAATTTTGTCTATCATATTCTTTCTTGTTCTAAATTAAAAAACTCTTTTAAAATTCTCTCAAGTGTGGGCCTTTATCTTTATTTCCATGAATGTGATCAAAATTATGAATACTATGATGGATGTGAGAATCATATTATTTTTCCTATAACTGTTAATTATTTATGTACAATATTTTTTGCATATATTTAATTTTATGATTGAAGATTCCTGGTCCTCTTCTTAGGAATACTTTTGTGAATTTATATTATTTTCAATTAGTAATATTTTACATTTTCATTAAGTGATAAATTTTGAGGATTACTATTAAGTACTCTCCTATCTTAATATTTTGAGTTCTAAGATATTCAAGATTTATTTTTTAAGGAAATTACAGAGGAGTACCACCTCTATAAAAACTTAGGGGGATATTTTATCCTTGTGAGGTTTTTTTTGTACCTTAACATATCTAAACATCAAAAACTTCTCTCTATCGAAACAATGGATTTGGAAAAGCATTATCCAATTCAAGATATTGATCAAAGTCATGGGGATATTCAAAAGAAGATTCATCACATATATCAATATAATTGAAATGGTCCTCATCAACTAGATCTGGCCATTCATTAGTAACATCATCAAATAAAAATTTATCATAAAGAGGATTAAAAAGGTCAAAATCAATTTTATTTGCATAATCAACTTTACCATTATATGCATATGAATGATAGATTTGAAAATAACCATGGTCTCGTGTTAGCAAATATTTAACAGACAACGAATGGCATACGTACAGGAAGAATGTGCAGAGGATTGTTGGCATGTTTTACAGGCAGCGTATACTTGTCATTGATGGCAAGTACAGTAGTGATGATGGCTTGAGTACAACAACGATGATCATCGGTGTAGTGATAATCGGAGAAGAGCAACAACTGTGTTCGTTGGATCTCTTCCTGAATTCTCGATGGCCATCAGATCTGAATAAGAGCATGCTGAAGAAGTAGGCCCATAAGGTTTGAGAAGAATTTGTGTTCGTTGGATCCCCTTCAAATTCCCGGTAGAACAAGGGTTGTTAGATCTGAATGTAGACAAGAAGAGTGCACTGAAGAGGAGGATAGATCTCAGACATTAGATCCAAGTGTAGGACCCGACCATCATTGGATCAAGGAGAACCTACATGATCTTTAAAGTACAAGGAGAAGTGGGCGTACAAAATTTCGAAAGAAGGAGGACTGTCCATTTACGGGTAGGACATGTGGGGATAGCTCCTCAGTTCACTGATTGGAGAGTCAAAGGAACAATGTTCCCTAACCTCTTGAAATTGCAATATGCGAAATCGCGATTTAATCTTAGCTGTCAGATTAAGGTTGAATTTGGACCATTGATTCCAGTCCATGTCGGAGTTTCAGGGGTTGAGAGTTGGAGATTTCAAGTAATATCATCCACAGGAATCCTGATTTCATGATATGCAAAATCGCAACTTAATCGTAGCCGTTGAATCAAGATCAGATCTGGACCGTTGATCCAACTCCATATTGGAGTTTCGCGAATCGCGACATGGAGAGACAAGAAAACAATGCAACAAGAATGCCGAAATCACGATATGCGAAATCGTGATTCAATCGCAACCGTTGAATCAAGATCATATCTGAACCGTTGATCCAACTCCATATCGGAGTTTCATGAATCGTGACATGGAGAGGGAAAATGAATAATGAAACAAGAATTCTGAAATTGCGATATGCGAAATCACGATTTAACTCCTCAGTTTACTATTCTCTCTCACAGTTAACTCCTCAGTTTCGAATTTGTTAGCGAAATGGATTCATGATTGCCAATTAGTTGGCGTTTCAGTTGCTGAGATAGTTGTCTTCCTTTTGCCGAAGGAGATGGGAAGTTGAACCGTCATGAGTGTGTAAAAAAGAAAATGAGACAGACAGCGTGAGGTTAGTTGTTTGGCATGTGAAATGAATAAAACTAAAAGAAAGGGAAAATCAGATAGCGCAGAGTGAAATGGAGAATATGCATAGTGTGAGATGAAACTTAGGGAATACTAACTGATGATGAAGAAAACTTGAAGCTGAGCAGAATGACAGAAGAAGTTGATGCAAAGAAGACCTGCTGAATAGACAGAGGAAGAAATGAATTGCAGAACAGTTAGAAGATGATAAGATTTACAGAACAAAGAAAGATTGGTAAGAATTGATTTATCTGTGTAGTTGAATGTTTATTTGTTCATTTATGTTCTAGGGAGGTTGGGAGGTGCTCGGGAAGACTATTGTCCTCAGAGGTTCAGGTGAGAGCTTGAACACAGGAAGTTGTAGTTTCCATCTGGTTGCATCCAGAGAAACCAGGGTGGCAGGGTGGTGCAAGGGAGAACAAGTGTTCTCT
>CBVK0102048481.1:0-14501 GCA_900067695.1 Picea abies
TTTGTACCAAATCCTTTAAATAATCCCCTCCAAAAATTTGAAGTAAACTTAATATCTTTGTATGAAACAATTTTCTTAGGTATCCCATGCAACCTGACAATCTCTCTCATATTTCTGCAATATTAGTTGTTGTATGAGTCATCTTTACAGGAAAAAAATGAGCAGCCTTTGTCAATTTATCAACCACTTCAATTATTCAATCATGTTGCCTTGTTGTCCTCGGAAACTTAGTGATAAATAAATGGTTACCACTTCCCATTTCTTCTATAGAATTAACAATGATTGTAGAAACCCTGGCAATATAATAAAAAACATCTGACAATATAATAAAAAACATCCTTCTTCATTCTTGGCCAAGAATTGGCTTCTTACTGATGCAATTGTTTTATGATAATCAAGATGTCCAACATATGGATAATTATTCACTTATTTTAATACCAAATTCCTAAGTTCTCCGTAACTAGGAACACACAATCTATTCTTATTCATAAGTAGTCCATCTTCCTTCATCTCATACTTTTTTAATTTTTTGTTGTACATTTTCCTATTGTAAGATTTCTTTTACTTATAGGTAATATTGATCTGTAACAACAAAGTCCAAAATTCTATTCTTCAAACATGACTGATACATACTAATGGTTGTAGAATGTAGGAGATGTACCCTTTTGATAAGTGCATCAACAACCTTATTTTCTTTTCCTTTGATTTGCTTTATGTCAAATTCATACTTACTTAAAAACTCCATCCATCTTGTGTACCTGACATTCAAAGTTGGTTGTTCAAAAAGATATTTCAGACCACTATGAAAAAGATATTTCAGACCACTATGGTTTGTTCTTAATTCAAATCTCTTTCTCATGAGAAATGCCTCCACATATTCAATGCATGAACTATGGAAGCAAGCTCCATTTCATGTGTGGCATAATTCCTCTCATATTCTTTAATATTTTTGGACACATAACTAATTACATATCCATTTTGAGTGAGGAATCCACCAACTCCTTCCTTGCATGCATTTGTACATACCACAAAGCTTTCATTTGGGTAAACAATCTTTAAAATAGGTGCAAACGTAAGTAATTTTTTCAGCAAATTAAAATTCTCTTCACACTCTGTTGTTGATCTGGATTATTTTGAGAATGAAATGAAGGCAGACATATAATAAGTAAATACACATATATATTGTCAGAAACACAGAGATACAATAATGCACAATTTTTTATTAATGAAGGAAATGTACAAAGACTGTAAAATACATAGTGAATGAACTCGCTAGAATGGTTGCAACTTATCTCTGAGAAGAGATATGATGGCTATGTTCATTCACAAGAAGAGGATGGTTAAAATTAGGATCTAAAAGACATTTTCAACATAAATAAAATCCAAAACCCTAACTCCGGAGGATGAAATGCCGAAAGTCATGTGGGCCCTAACGGGGTAAGTTGGTACACCAACTTCCTAGGGTCGTAACTTTTTCATGTGATCTTCGTTTTAGGCGCATGATAGCTCATTGGAACGAAATATCCGAGGACTAAACATGTTGTCATCACACTGTGGCTAAAGCCTACAGTGTGATTGTTTCATGCCCAAAAAACGTTTTTTAGGGCCTCAAAATGACCCTGGAAGTTTACAACTCGAAAAAATGTAGAAAAACTACCAAGGTGGAAACCCCCGTTTTGAGCCAATGGAATAGGTGGGTGGTCATCGATTTATTCTTGGATCATTTGTCCATTCAAACTTAATTCTCTTATTTTTTAAAGAAGTGATTGGATGAGCAATCTTAGAGAATCCTGCTATAAATCTTCTATAATATCCAACCAATCCCATGAAAGATATAATCTCTAAAACATGCATGGGTGTTGGACATATCTAATGGATTCAATATTCTCTGGATCCACTACTATACCTTCTTATGAAAATAATGTGCCTATTAGGAAAGGAATTTTGGGACAAGTTTTAGGAACTACGCAAGAACACACGCAGAAGAAATAAGGCAGTTGGTGCACTTCCATGATCAACGCACACGAAAGGAGGAAGTTAGTTAGAAGACGTTAGACATTTTGGTCCATTGTAATGGGCTAAGTCCTAATGTAAATGTATTAATATGTATGGGTTTTTCGGGATAGTTAAGTAGTTGTGGGATAGATGAGAGTATGTGAGCAAGTAAGAAGAGCTAAGTGTGCACTGTATGCGCGAATGACAAGGGAATTTTGGGATATAAATGAGATATCATGTATAAGCACAATGTGCTCCTTTTGTAAGAGATGATTCTGAATAATAATATAAGAAGTTGGTCATTGTGGACGTAGCCCATCTTGGGTGAACCGCGTTAAATATGGTGTCTTTGTGTTATGCTGTGATATGTTTGTTTATTGTGCGCACATAATGTATTTTTGGTTAATATGAATATGTCATCTGATGATTTTGTGCACATGATGTATGGTATAATGAATGAATGTTAAGAAAAATGCTTAGAATGAATGCCTCACATTCCTCCATGACTATGAAAACCTGGTTCCTGCAGTCCCCATAGATACCTCGAGTGAGACTTCACCTGCTTGTGGGTGATGCCAAAAGTGCCGATATATGAGGGTTTTGTTGGTGAATTAATGTTCAACCCTGGGTCTTCCCACTACATACCAACACATGGTTCTATTACTGGGACCAGGATCTGCGACTGAGGGGAATACGAAGGTCGACTAAGGAAGAGATCAGATAATGGTTAGAGGCGAAAGAGAATGATTTTTCCAAAGATAAGAATAAGAACCCACAAATCAACTCAGAGAAATGGTTATAGAGGTATGTTTTTACAGATTTACATGAGATTTGCTTTGTTGATTTCCCAAATGTTTTGGCTAAGTGGATACAAAGCTTACTTGAAAAGAATGGAACATTCTGCATTATTGTTCTAAGGAATTGGACCCCTGAGTTGATCCAGGATGTTAATACTATAAGCAATTGGATTTCAAGCGCAATTGGTTTTTGGTTGGATAGTGTATTGTGGGGTTATATTACCAAGTTTGTTATAGATTGTACCTAGTCATATAGTGTTGTTGAAAGAGAGTTCTTTAAATATCTGTGTGGAAGATACTTGAAGTCATTGTCTACTTGGATTAAGATGTTTCTCTGTGATAAGGTGGTTATGAAGATGGAATTGCATTTCCCTAGTAGCTAAGTGCCTTCGCATGCACAAGGGGGACTGGGGGATGACGAGAGGATGATATCGGTGTGTGAAAAGAAGGACGAAGGAAAGAAAAAATGAGGAACGAATGGGATGAAGATGCCGAGAGAAGAATAATGTGTAACATATGAAGATATTGGAGTATTGCACAATGGAAAAAGATTTTAGTACAATAGGAAGAAGACTGTGGTTGGTAGAGAAGAGACACATAATGAGGTTGAGGATATAGACACATGTGTAGTGCTCCATATCAAAGGAATTCCATGCACACAAGGGAAATATCATCGACTTAGTCTAACAAAAGGAGATTTGTTACATCCCACTCAGGTTAGACTCTACATCGAACCCACAAACCCGTGTCTGTCATTGAGAATTGAGGTAATATCTAAAAATTTATCAATTATAGTTAGTGAAGGAAGTAAGGATAGCAATAAAGGTAGTCGGAGTAGTGAAATTAGTACAATAATTCAGCTTTAGGGAGTATCACCGAGGATGAATAATGTGTACAATAATTCAGCTTTAGGGAGTATCACCGAGGATGAATAATGTGTAGAACACGATGGTTGGAGCAGACCCCACTTTGAGAATACCTGTTTTTCATGGAGCAGGTTCAGAAGATATGGAACAACACTTGTTTGTTTGTGAAGCAATATGGATCGTGAAGAATGTCCAGGAAGATGATGCAAAGATCGCGGATTTGGTGAAGACATTCAGAGATCATGTGTTACTATGGTATATGAAGTATCGATCCATTGTACCTACTAGACAAGCTAGAACATTGGCAAACATCAGGAAAGCCTTATTGAAATAATTCCAGAAGCTGAAGTCTGAGTTGTAGTGTATTTCAGAACTAAAAGAGATCAAGTAGTTATTGAATGAATCAATATGGGATTTTGACTAGAGATTCAAGATATTGAAGGATCAGTTGGATTTACAGATTCTAGACGAGCATCACAGGGAATGGTTCATTGTCAGATTGTTTCCACATATACGCTGCCATTTGACACAACAAAAGATTATGCCACATTTAGAAGCACTCGAGATTGCCATGAATTTGGAAGCATCCCCTATAGGATAAAATGGCATAGAGATGGTTCAAGTTCAGTCACATTCAACAACAATGACTATTCAGTTGCAAGAGCTTGCTAAAGGGAAGGAAAAGCATAAACAATTTTGTTGTGTTACATGCAAAACTGAAGGCCACCATAAGAATGAGTGTCCATCTTTTAAGAAGTATCTGGCTATAGGAGCTCTGAATCCCTTGGCCATAGGAGGAGGGGTATGGTGTGAGATATGAAAAACGATGGGTCATCACCCTATTGCTGTCCCTTTGCTGTAGAAGTATCAAAGCACTACTAGAAAATTGTTTTGTAATTTTTGTAAATCCATGGGACATGATGAAAAGGACTATCACACACTTGATCTAATGAGGGAACACATTGTAGATGCATACAAATTTAAAGGGGAAAAAGGACCAGAAGGAGGGGTATCAAAGTATAATACTCTGAGAGGTTACAATCAAGGAGGAAGAGGAGGATTTGATAGAGGGAGAGGACCGATTATATTTTATAATTGTAATCAGCCTAGGCATTTGGCGTGATACTGTATGGATCCTTGCATGACATGTACATATTGTAGACAAGATAAAATGAACCAGAATGTGTAGATGATAGCAGTAGAAGAGCGCGATGATCGACGAAGGGTAGGAACAATTACACACAGAGGAGAAAGAACATGAACTGATGCGTCAAAACATGGAGACCAGATTCACCATTGGGTCAAAATAGCATTAAAACCTCCATTGTTGTTTGATCCTAGAAAATATAGAGACACATATACACAATAAAGGAAAGAAATTTTAGAAACATAATGGATAACTTCGAATTCGATCACGCCACCTACGTATGACATGCCACCAATCTATGACCACACAAATAAAGAAAGACAAGTTGAGAAGGTAAGTACTCTAAAAAGTTTCTTAAATAGTTTTTTAGAACTAATGAAGGATGAAATTGCATTAAGCATGTTGCACGAGACGATCGATCAATGCATGCAAGATAAAGAAGTAGTCGTCACACAACGAGTAGTTAACCAGGTACATCATAAGAAAAGGACAAATAGGGAATTCCAACTTAGTGCACATATAGGAGGATATGATATGGATAATATCATCTTGGATCCGAGATCTAATGTGAATGTCCTTCCGAATTAGACATGGGAGATGATGGGTAAGACAAATTTGATTTGGTCACCTATTCAGTTGAGGTTAGCAAATCAGTACAATATTTTTCTGATTGGAAGATTGACAGGGATGAACGTTGACATTCATGGAGTGCACACCACAATATATTTTGAAGTAATTGAGATAGTATATGGTGATAAAACTTATCCAGTGTTACTTGGAATCAATGGGGATTTTGATAACCAAAGTATTATTGATCTAAATAAGAGGAAAATGATCTTTGAAGCAGGAGACTTGAAAGTTATTGTGCCATTGGATTCGACAAAAGGAAGACGATATGTGGAAGCGGAAAAGGGAGATGAACTTGATAACCTTTATAATGTGTTTTCACAGATGGATGATTATGTTAATCCTACGACCGATGGTGAACTCAGCTGGTGAAGTATTAATTCCTACATGTCAGATTCATAAGAAGCCCTGGAACATTGACAACATATATTGCATGAAGTATCTACTAGGATATGTTCTCGGATTACCCGCGCATTTCATTGGATTTGAGTTGAGGTATGTGATCCCCCGAAGTATGATGGACTAATAAATGTAGATTATTTTTTAAAAGAATTTTAGTTACAGATACTAGATCAACATATATTGTTATTTTTAGATGTTGCGCTAAAAGTGACTCCTGTAAAATGGTGGGTTGTGCATAAGGAGAGAATAGAAAGTTGGCATCAATGCAAAAGGCTATTATAGGTCATGTTCAGAGAAAATTGTAATGTGAAAAAGTATATAGGGTTGAGTTTTCATATAGATCGTGTTACACAATGCATCGCGACATGGATATCCATACTGAAGAAGGAATGGATGCACTTGTATGTACAAACTCTGGACACAATCCCAAAGAACTAGTATTTAGAAATGGAAGTACGTAGAGGAATAACAGATTGGGAAGACATGACTCACAACTTCAAGGTAACTTTCAGTTTTGAATATGATGATCCTTTGACGGATACATCTCTATAGAGTATCAAGATAAATATTTTTACGTCAGAGGACTCGATAGAACTAGTACCGTTATTTTATGTGTACAGATCTTCTGAGACTATTGAAGAGGTTTTGGAATGTTATAATGTCGTTGGAGAAAACCAGGAAGATGAAGACCCGAGAAATTTGCAAATACTGGAAACTGAAGGTGAGTGTGCAGTAAAAGGTCTAGAGTTGGAATCTGTCATGTATGCAAAGCCATTAAGAGCACGTAAAGTGAACATTGGTATGAAGGAAAATCCTAAGTTTGAGAAAATTGCAGATTGTTAGAATGGAGAAACTGTTGAGAAGATTGTTGATTTACTACACGAATACTAGGACCTGTTTCCAACTACATTTTTAGAAATGAAATGGATTGTTGGGGAGTTAGGAGAGATGAAGATCCTTTTGAAGCCAAATGCAAAGCCAGTGAAGTAGAGACCGCACCGATTGAAACCATCATATAAGTAAGGTGAAAGCAGAGATAGATAGGATGTTGGAAGCAGGAATTATAGAACCTGTCATAGAGTTAGAATGGATCAGTCTGATGGTAGTTCAAGACAAGAAAATAGGTGGAATTAGAATTTGCGTGGATTTGAGGAAATTGAATGATGCTTTCTTAAGTAGAGACCGCACCGATTGAAACCATCATATAAGTAAGGTGAAAGCAGAGATAGATAGGATGTTGGAAGCAGGAATTATAGAACCTGTCATAGAGTTAGAATGGATCAGTCTGATGGTAGTTCAAGACAAGAAAATAGGTGGAATTAGAATTTGCGTGGATTTGAGGAAATTGAATGATGCTTTCTTACATGACCCATTTCCTACCCTATTTACAAATGAAGTCTTGGAGAATGTAGGAGAATAATAAGCTTACTCATTTACATATGGATTCTTCAGGTATCATTATATTAAGATTGCGCAAGAAGATAGAAATAAGACAAAATTTGTGACAAAATGAGGAAGCTACTAGTATAAAATCATGCCTTTTGGATTGAATAATGCACCAGACGTATTCTCTAGAGTTGTTGTAGCAACTTTTAAAGAGTTCATTCATAATTCCTAGAGGTATACTTGGATGATTGGACATTATTCAACATGTTGAAGGACCATATTGAAACTCTGCGCTTGATGTTGGATAGATGTAGATAGTTCTAGATTTCTTTGAATTTAAAGAAGCGTATTTTTTGCACACCATTTGGTATCCTGTTAGGTCAAGTAGTATGTAAACAAGGGATCTTGGTTGATCCTGCGAAGATTGTTGTGATTGTTGATTTTCCACCACCTACTTCAGTGCAACAATTACGAACAACATTGGGTCATAAAAGGTATTTCAAAAAGTTTATTGGGGGATACACGCAGATCAAAGCCCCACTGGAAAAGTGGCCGAAGAAGGAGGTCAAGTTTCAGTGGAATGAGGAATGCCAACAGAGTTTGGATACCTTGAAGCAGAAACTGGTTACCGCACCGATTTTAGTATTTCCAGTTTGGAAGAAGGAATTCCACGTCGATGTAGATGCATCATCTATAGTGTTAGGCGCAGTTATAGCTCAACCAGGGGAAGGAATATTATTTCATCCCATTTCATTTGCAAGCAGGAAGTTGTCAACTACTGAACAAAATTACACTACTACAGAGCATGAAGGATTGGCAATGGTGTATGCACTAAAGAAGTTTAAACATTATTTGCTATGATCACATTTTAAAATGTATATGGATCATTATTTGCTAAGATACTTGGTCAACAAGCCAGTGTTGGGGGGGAAGATATGCAGATGACTATTATTACTTCAAGGATATGACTTTGTAGTGATTGTGAAGCCAGGAAAGTTAAATTCATGACTTGATCATTTGTTGCGCATACTATCAGGGGAAGATGCAGGAAAATTGGATGAAAGTATACCAGATGCGCACTTGTTTGCAATGTAGATGGTCAATGATTATTTTGTATATATAGTCCATTTATTAAGCACATGAGTAGCCCCACCTGACTTTACAACTGCGTAGAAGAAACAATTAGTAGTAAAGGTAAAATATTATCAACTTATAATAGGAAATTTGTATAAGTTAGGCACAGATGGTATCCTTCGACGACGTGTATTGGAGCATGAAATGCCTATGATACTATCGAAGGAACATGAAGTAATTTTAGGAGGCCACTATGCAGGGAAGCTGATGACTCAAAAGATTTTATGTGCAGGACTTTGGTGGGCCACCCTTCATAAATATGCCAAGGAGTTTTGTCAGACCTATGATGTCTGTCAATGAGTTGGAAAGCCTTCCAGAAGAGATGAGATGCCTTTAGTACCATGATGATTTCTGTAGGTATTCTAAAGGAAAAGGTTAGGGAAATGGTCTCGAGTTATATTTTCTCTAGATATGTGAGGTGTTCACTTCAAACTAAAAGGATCTCCAAATTTTATTACCTTGTATATTTGTTTGTTGTTTCGATCTAATTTCTTGTGTATTATTTACTAATAAAATCCACACTGTCACAATGGGTTGCCATGGAATCTCATTACAGGCATAAGGGTGACCAACTAGTTGGAAATTTTTCGACATCTCTTCTAACATGCATGTGGGAAGAGTTGTAGATCTACCCACAAGCCTGTGGGTAGAGTTGTAGCATCTACAACTTCGCCCATGAGCTTGTGAGTAGAGTTGAACCATCTCTACCCACAGGCCCGTGGGAAAAGTTTCCACAACTCTGCCCAAATGCATATGGGTGGAGTTGTAACATCTACAAATATTCCCACATACCTATGGGAATAGTTTCCACAACTCTACCCATAGTCCTGTGAGCAAAGTTGTAGATGCTACAAGTCTACCCACATGCCTATGGGCATAGATGTGGCAACTCTTCCCACACTATACCCACAACCTTGTGGGAAGAGTTTCCATGTGGGTAGAGTTACTACAACTCTTCCCACAGGTATGTGAGTAGAGTTGTAGTATCTGCAACTCTGCACACAAACATGTGGGCATTGTTGCCACATCTTTGCTCACAAGCCCGTGGGTAGAGTTGTAGCATCTCCAACTCTTCCCATAGGCTTGTGGGAAGAGTTTCCATGAAGCAAACTTAGATAAATAAATTTAGAGCTATATAGAAGCATGGGTGTGCATTTCCATTAGGTCACTTTCTATTATTTTGGTCTCTCAATTTACAAGGTAGACTTTGCCTCTTTTATACAGTAACCACTTTTATGTTTGCAAATGAAAATATAAATATGTAGATAGTTGTAAAATTATGTAAGACATCCTTCGAAATTTGAAACACTCAAATTGCAGGTGTGTAAATACCACGACGTGCATTTTTTTTTTAAAGTTTGGTGTGTATTTTTGCACAAATACATAAATTACAATTTGAAATAAAAACTAGTATTTTTCTCAATCAGGTATTCCATTTTAGTATTTCTAGAGTCTCGTACATGTTGATATGTTTGTTTGTTTATTTAATTATTATTCAGTGATATAACCTTGTATTATTTGATGATTTATGCAGGTAATCACAATGGAAATGCAACTAACAACTAGCCTATGTGTGATGTGGTTGTACGAGCTCCTGCCTCATCGATCTCATGGACACAAGTAGTTAGTACTCATTTTTCCATTTGAGTTAGTGTGTGTGCATGGGTGTGTATTTCCCTTAGTTCAAATTATTATGGGAAAAGTTCAAAATCTTGGTTTAATATAGAAGTCCATAGTCATTTTATAATGCACTTCGTATAACATATAAAGATTTAGAATGTTATTAAATTCACCCCAAAACTTAAATAACTCTATTTGAAACTATATAGAAGCATGGGTGTGCATTTCCCTTTGCTCAAAGTATTGTGGGAAAACTTGTAAATATCATTTGGATATTTTTAATAACTTTGTTGAAGGACAATGGTAGGGAAATGTTGCCGATTTAGATTTTCTCTGGATATGTGGGGTGTTCACTTTAGACTAAAAGGATCTCCAAATTTTATTACCTTGTATATTTGTTTGTTGTTTCGATCTAATTTCTTATGTCTTATTTACTAATAAAATCCACACTTTCACAATGGGTTGCAATTGAATCTCATTACAGGCATAAGGGTGAGAAACTAGTTGGTAGAGTTGCCACATATCTGCCAACAGGCATGTGGGCAGAGTTGTAGCATCTACAACTCTGCCCATAGGCTTGTGGGAAAAGTTGTGAAATCTCTGCCCACAGACCTATGGGCAGAGTTGCCACATATTTTCCCACATGATTATGGGTAGAGTTGTAGCATCTACAACTCTTCCCACATGCCTATGGGCAGAGTTGTCACATCTCTTCCCACGGGCCTATGGGCAGAGTTGCCATATCTCTTCCCACAGGTCTGTGGGTAGATTTGTAGCATCTGCAACTCCACCGACATGCATGTGGGAAAAGTTGCCACATCTCTTCCCACAAGCCTGTGGGTAGAGTTGTAGCATCTGCATCTCCGCCCATAGGATTGTGGGCATAGTTTCCATATCTCTTCCCACAGGCCTGTGGGTAGAGTTGTATCATTTGCAACTCTGTCCACAAGCCTGTGGGCAGAGTTTCCATGAAGCAAACTTAGATAACTAAATTTGGAGTTATATTCCATTAGGTCACTTTCTACTATTTTGGTCTCTCAATTTACAAGGTAGACTTTGCCTCTTTTACACATTTGGTCTCTCAATTTACAAGGTAGACTTTGCCTCTTTTACACAATAGCCACTTATAGTAGCCACTTATATGTTTGCAAATGAAAATATAAATCTGTAGATATGTGTAAAATTATGTGAGACACCCTCATAAACTTGAATCACTCAAATTGCAGGCCTATAAAGACCACGACGTTCATTTTTTGAAGCTCAGCATGCATTTCTGCACAAATGCAGAAATTATTGTGTAAAAGTAAAACTAGTATTTTGCTCAATCAAGTATTTCATTTTAGTCTTTATAGAGTCTCATACATGTTAATATGTCTGTTTATTTATTTGATTATTATTCATTTATATAACTTTGTATTCTCTGATGATTTATGCAGGTCTTCACAATGAAAATGCAACTAACAACTAGCCTATGTGTGATGTGGTTGTACAAGCTCATGCCTCATCGAGCTCATGGATGCAGATAGTTAGTACTCATTTTAGTTAGTGTGTGTGCATGGGCACGCATTTCCCTTAGTTCAAAGTATTGTGGGAAAACTATGGAATCTTGGTTCAAGATAGAAGTCTACAGTCATTTTATAATGCACTCAGTATGGTATATAAAGATTTAGAATGTTATTAACTTCACCCCAAAAATTAAATAACTCTATTTGGAACTTTATAGAAGCATGGGCGTGCATTTCCCTTAGTTCAAAGTATTGTGGGAAAACTTGTAAATATCATTTAGATATTTGTAATAACTGTGTTGAAGGACAAGGTTAGGGAAATGGTGTCAAGTTAGATTTTCTCTGGATATGTGAAGTGTTCACTTTAGACTTAAAGGATCTCCAAATTTTATTACCTTGTATCTTTGTTTGTTGTTTCGATCTAATTTCTTATGTCTTATTTACTAATAAATTCCACATTATTACAATGGGTTGCAATGGAATCTCATTACAGGGATAAGGGTGACCAACTAGTTGACACTTGTTGCAATTCTTTGCATATTCCATGGCATCTTAACATCATGTCGACTACCACGGTCTAACATAGAGAAACTTCAACCTAGTAGTTTCTATTCCACCATAATTCCCTCCTCTCTCTTTGACATGCACCTCTCAAAGGATGACTTATACTTTATGATCTAGAATGCGTTAGTTTAAAATATTGTCTATGGAAAGATTATATAGGTTTCCCATGGTGAACGTGGGAAACTTGTATCTTTCATAGTAGATAACCAAGCATATTCATTGTTTATGGTCATACATATTTGGTACAGAATGGAACTTGAGGAACTATGTGATTTATGTAAAATAATATTGAATTGGTTCCACCCAAAATAGATTTAGATATGGGAAATCATCCAAGGTATCCATAGTTGCCACATCTCTGCCCAGAGGACTATGGGTAGAGTTGTAGCATCTGCAACTCTTCCCACAGGCCCGTGGGAAGAATTGTCATGTAGTGAACTTAGATAACTAAATTTGGAGTTGTATAGATGCATGGGCGTTCATTTCCAATAGGTCACTTTCTATTGTTTTGGTCTCTCAATTTATAAGGCAAACTTTGTCTCTTTTACACAACAACCACTTTTATGTTTGCAAATGAAAATTTAAATATGTAGACAGGTGTAAAATTATGTAAGAAGCCCTCAAAAATTTAAATCACTCAAATTGCAAGCGTGTAAAGACCACGACGTGCATTTTTAAAACACATATTTTTCTCAATCAAGTATTCCATTTTAGTCTTTCTAGAGTCTCATACATGATATATTTGTTAATTTATTTAATTATTATTCAGTCACATAACCTTGTATTCTCTGATGATTTTTGCAGATCTTTGCAATGGAAATGCATCTAACAACTAATCTATGTGTGATGTGGTTGTACAAGCTCCTGCCTCATCAAGCTCATGGACACGGGTAGTTAGTACTCATTTTTCCATTTTAGTTAGTGTGTGTGCACAGTTGTCAAACATTCATGTATATTTCAACCCTTTACTAAATTCTGGGTACAAATCACCCTAGTATGCATTCTTTAGGGTTTACAACAAATCCACAGTCATGTAACTTGTAACTTGTAAATTAACAACACCATACATGGATTTTTCTTCCTAGGGCGTGCATTTCTCATCATGCCATGTTTTCATGCATTTTTCCCTTTATGCATTTTTTTGCATTTACAAGGCAAATTTTAGCATTTATGCACAACAGAGAATGTTTTGTTTCAAAATTCACAACCGAAGTATGAATAGATGTAAAGTGATAAAATCCAAACTTCACAATTGGAACCACTCAATTTGGAGGTCATATGAGTCATAGGCGTGCATTTTATAGTAAGACAATTTTACCCTCCATTTTACAAAAAGTTTGGAATCTTATCTCATTACAGGCATAAGGGTGACCAACTAGTTGACACTTGTTGCAATTATTTTCATATTCCATGGCATCTTAACATTACTAACATAGAAAAACTTCAACCCAATAGTTTTTGTTCCACCATAATTCCCTCCTTTATCTTTGTCGTCCACCTCCCAAAGGATGACTTATACTTTATGATCTAGAATGCATTAGTTTAAAATATTATCTATGGAAAGATTATATAGGTTTCCCATGGTGAACTTGTATTTTTCATAGTACATAATCAATGATATTCATTGTTTATGGTCATACATATTTGGTATAGAATGAAACTTGAGGAAATTTGTGATTTATGTGAAATAACCTTGAACAACGTCAACCCAAAATAGATTTAGATGTGGGAAATCATCCAGGGTATCCATACTTTCCACATCTCTGCCCACAAGCCTATGAGAATATTTGCCACATCTTTGCCCACGGGCCCATGGGAAGAGTTGTAGATCTTCCCACATGCATGTGGGTAGAGTTGTAGCATCTACAACTCTTCCCACAAAATTGTGGGTAAAGTTGTAGCATCTATAACTCTCCCCACATGCATGTGGGTAGAGTCACAACATCTCTGCCCATAGGCCTATGGGTAGAGTTGCCACATCTCTTCCCAAAGGCATATGGGTAGATTTGTAGCATCTACAACTCTTCCCACATACTTGTGGGAATATTTACGACATATCTTCCCATAGGCCTGTGGGAAAAGTTGCCACATCTTTGCCCAAATTCATGTGAGTAGAGTTGTAGCATCTACAACTCTACCCATAGACCTATGGGAAGAGTTGCCACATCTTTTCCCATAGGCCTGTGGGAAGAGTTGGTACATCTCTTCCCATGGGTCTGTGGGTAGAGTCGTAGCATCTGCAACTCCACCCACATGCCTATGGGCATAATTTCCACATCTCTACCCATGGGGTTGTGGGTAGAGTTGTAGCATCCACAAATCTATCCATAGGCCTGCAGGAAGAGTTTCTATGAAGTGAACTTAAATAAAAAAAAATTGGAGCTATATAGAAGCATGGGTGTGCATTCCCATTAGGTCACTTTCTACTATTTTGGTCTCTCAATTTACAAGGTAGACT
>CBVK0102048482.1:0-11096 GCA_900067695.1 Picea abies
CATGTTGATATGTCTATTTATTTATTTAATTATTATTCAGTCATATAACCTTGTATTCTCTGATGATTTTTGTAGGTCTTCACAATGGAAATGCAACTAACAACTAGCCTAAGTGTAACCTGGTTGTACAAGATCCCACCTCATCAAGATCATGGACGTAGGTAGTTAGTACTCATTTTTCCATTTTAGTTAGTGTGTGTGCATAATTGCCAAACATTCATGTATATTTCAACCCTTTACTAAATTCTGGGCACAAATCACTCTGGTATGCATTCTTTAGGGTTTACAACAAATATACAATCTTGCAACTTTTAACTTGTAAATTAACAACACTGTACATGGATTTTTCTTCCTATGGTGTGAATTTCTCATGATGCCCTGTTTTCATGCATTTTTCCATTTATGCACTTTTTTGCATTTACAAGGGAAATTTTAGCATTTATGCACAACATAGGGTTTTTGGTTTCAAAATGCACAAATAAAGTGTGAATAAATTTAAAATAATAAAATACAAACTCCACAATTGGAACCACTCATTTTGGAGGTCATATGAGTCCCATGCATGCATTTTATAATAAGACGATTTTACCCTCCATTTTACAAAAATAATGGAATCTTGGTTCAAGGTAGATGTCCTTAGTCATTTTATAATGCACTCTATATGATATATACATATTTATAATGTTATTAACTTCACCCCAAAACTTAGATAAATCTATTTGGAGCTATATAGAAGCATGGGCGTGTATTACCGTTAGTTCACTTTCTACTATTTTGGTCTCTCAATTACATGGTAGACTTTGCCTCTTTTACACAACAACCACTTTTATGTTTGCAAATGAAAATATAAATATGTATACAGGTGTAAAACTATCTAACACACCCTCATAAACTTGAACCACTCAAATTGAAGGGGTTTTAGGGCATGGGCATGCATTTTCAGTAAAGCCTAGCAAGCATTTTTGCACAAGGGCATAAATTACAGTTTAAAATCAAAACATGTATTTCAGAAGGGACTGTGCATTTTTAGTTGTGGGCGCTCAAACTGGATTGAATTAGGGTTTTACGCAACAATTGAAACTGTAATCATAATTTTCTATATCTTCATATATCGAGCACATTTTCATCTACATCTTGCTCAACCTGCTCCCTATGTTCGATGGAATTTGATTTTTTTTTTCATTTTATTATACCAATGTCGAAACTTCGATGATAATTCATGACATTTAATTTCAGAACTTGGAGTTCTCATGTGTCACCATGTTGACGTATGTTGACGACCATTGCATCATGCATCCATCGAATTCCTCTTGTCACATCATTGGATCACCGACGGACCAAACACGGTCGACCGTCGCTACAAAGACATGGGTCACCACTAATAAAGTCACAATTTCGATGGAGTTAGCCTCGACTTTCTAACAGTCCTTATGTGCTTATAATTCACAGTTATGACCGACTCCATCGTTTTAATGACATAGGGTTCTCTCGTGACGGTTTCATGGGATATTCCACGTGGAAAATGGATTCGTCGACATGTCAATTGTCATGTTATTGTCAGAATGGCAACGATAATGTGTGATGAACACTTGTTTTGTACAAACCTTTCCACACATGCCATGTGGCAGTGTCTTATGTCTCAATTCTGACAGATTGTTATAACGTCAAGAGTGTGAAAAAATTGGTTCGACTGATAGCTAGAAATTGGGTTTGTTGGAAGCCAGATGAGAATCGTTCAAATGGGCATCAGAGCGACGTCAGAAAATGGGCCAAATGTACTAGTGGCTCATGTAGCATAGTTGTTCCATTTATTTGGGTGGATGATGTCCATTAGGTGAGAGGAACTCAATGAGAAAAAAAACTACATTGGCTCAACATTGGGATTAACCTATGAAAGAATTATTGAAATTCCTTGCCATAAAAGAGGCTAGTGAGTCTATTTCCACACTAAATACCTCTCTAGGTCAAACTTCTAATAAGGAGGAAATTGAAAGAAAGTTTGTAGACAATTATAGAATGATTTTCCAAAGTCATTTCCTATCTATAGAGCAACATGAAGATACCAAAAATGCCTTCATCTTGTGCAATGAAACATTTTAAAGGAATAGATCTAAGCATGTGAACCAACCTTATTCCTTGACAAGATTCTTGCATCCCTTCATGGTTGATGACAAGGCTCGTTCCCTTGATATCTTCCCCTAGTAATTTTACAAGGCGGCCTAGGAATTTGTGGGGTGAAATATATTTCTTGTTCACCATGAATCCCTTCACAAGTATTCATTGTGTGTGGATATTAATTGAGGGATTATTAAATTAATTCCTAGTGTAAGGGACCTAAATGTTATTATCGATTGGAAGCCCATCACTCTTCTTAACATATCTCTAGAAAACATATTCTTTCCAAAATTGTCTACCCTAAGAAATAGGGCTCATTTGAGGGAGGTATATAAATGATAATGTTATTGTAGTTTGGGAATTCATGGAGTGGGCCAAATCAACGAACATCGATTCTCTATTCATAAATATTGATTTTGAGAAGGCCTATAACTACATGGAATATCCCTTCATTATTCCAATGCTTTAAGATTTAGTTTGGTCCATCCTTAACCCATAGTGTTGAAACACTATTTGTAGATGTTGCGTCCCCTAGTTCTATTAACATATGTAAATACAACAAGGTTGGATTCTTCAGGACCATTAAACAGAGCTACCCTTATCCCCTTCCTTGTATTTTTTGGCACTAAATATAATATGTAAATGGTAGGCCTATGACTTGTCCATCTCATCAACATGGATGCTAATTGTGGGTTTTAACTTATGGCCTCTGTCTTGATTGGGCACCCCTGTCCATATTTGGACTCATTGAGAACCCAATGCTCTGAAGGGAACCCTCCACTATATAATAAATTTTCAATGATGGTAGATGAAAGGCTTTGTCAATGCATTTGATCTCTTACTACAACAATGCTAATTTTATACCCATTCACATACTCAATGACAAATAACAATAGATAGGATTTGGAGACATTAGATTTCCTACACTCGAGAGTTGATGGTTTGAAATAAATTTATTCTAATTAATTTCCCACAACTTAACCGAGTGTGGTTCTTTGTCGAGTATTGCTATAGACTGTAAATATTAAACCTCCATTAAATCATTGCAAATCAAATCTATGGGATATTAAACCTCCATCAAATCAATGCTAATCAAAGATGTGGGATATGATTTCCATATTCATCAACCCAAATAACAATCCGAATTTAAAAATGGTGCAGAAGGAATGTTTAATACATAAGACAATGATCAAGAAGTAATTCCAATCGACCCAACAAGTGAAATTGCCCAAGGAACAAAGGGGAAAATGGCTAGAGCATGGTATAAGTTGACCAATAGTAAATTAGTCGACCATAATAGTTGTACAATGCATGGGTGATTTATTTCGACTCGTCAACACTAATATTTAGTTCTGAGAGATCATGGTAGGAAAAAATGGCCCAACACAAGTTAATGTGTTGTCAGTGGTATGCGGGGAGAGGAATGACACCCAACAAGTATTAAATGCGATCCAGAAAGGTATGAGAAATATGTGGGTGAGGGAAAATCAGAGAAAAAGATGGAGATAGTTGTAGCTATCACACCACAATCCAATAATTCATGAAAATAACTGAAACATCCATTGCGTGAAGCATATAAGAAATTAAATGAGAACGGGAAAAATAAAACCATTTTATGATGCTTAGATAATTCATAAGAGGGGTTGATATATGCACGATCACAATTATCATGCATTGTTACTCACAAGAAGAACAAAATTTCAAATAACCATGGCTTCGAAACGCCTTCACTTAGTGTGGGCAAACCTCTCAACTCCTTTGTCCATCAACTTTGATAAGGCTTCTTTTCAAGCTCTTGTTTATACTCCTTCAATACCCCCCGCCCCCCAATGGATACCTTTGGAACACCAACCATCACAATGGTTTGCTTCCACTTCCAACTTTGCCAGAAAGAAAAAATACGATAAATTTTTTACAAAGGTTTGTCAAAGATCCAATTCAAATCACACCTCCTCATTTGAAGGTTTTTGGTCCTCAAAAGCTTCAACTCCCTTCAATCTTCTTCTCTGATCAACAAGTAGACTTCGAAAAATCTCCAAAAAAGGGTGCTTCCATTTTAGGATGGAAGATAAGAGTTGAATCAGGGCTTCCTATGGCATAACCTTATTGTCCATCTCATGGATAGAAATGACATTTTTTGTTGCAATAGGCCAATGGAAAACCATTAATCCTTAGGCTACAAGTGAAAAAAACTCCTCTTTCCCCTTGAATCTCCAAGATTTCTTCTTGGTTGTTCAATTCTTGGGATGGATTTCCGAGTGAAGCCTCTAGCATTTGGCCTCCCAATGTACAGTCAATCTATAGTATTGGAAATAGTTCATGCATGGGCATCTTGGCCTTCTAGAGTTTGAACAATCAATAGCCTTATGACCCCTTTTCTTACAATGGAAACAAACTATGCCATACCTCTTTAGTTTGTGATGATGCTTGCTAGCTTGGTTTCTTGGTCCCCCAAGAGTTGTATCAAATATGGATAACATAATCATCTCTTTGCTTCCCTCTTCCAAGCTTCTACAAGAAAATTTGAGTGGATTGGTGCACATGGATTCTGCTCCAATTCCTCTTTCCTTGAAAAAAGTGGTTTGAGTTGCACTTGTGATGGATTTTTGTTCATTGAATCCTAGGCCTTCATGCTTGGGCCTTTTCTAAGCTACAATGGGAATCATAATCCCTTGGATTTCCTTTCCTATCCCTTGGAAATCATATCACATTTGCCTCATGATATTGGAACCAATTCCTCTAGGGCGCTTCTCAAAGTCACCAAAGGTTTATTAAGAAATGATCTTAGAAGGTGAGTTTGCCATGCTTTCCTCCATAATGGTACTAGCTTTGATGGTGGAAATGGAAGGGGATTTTTTGTTCTATTGGAAAACTACTTCTAGCTTCTCCAAGGCCTTTTCCTTCACTGCTAAGTCCTGGTATAGGTGAGCAGTGACCTCGGTGAGCCTCTCCTCTTTCCAAACATCTAGCTTAATGAATTTCCCCTCTAGTTGTAAGAGATGCAATCTGCTCCTGCATAATTCTTTCCTCATGGAGGTGAAGGAGTATTAGGACTTGGAAAGCTCATTTTCTATCTCATCTTCTCTCTACCTCCAATACTGACTTTTTTCTTGGATATTCCTATTGAAGTCTCTCAACTCTTCTAGCTTCTCGCTATTCATGGATTTTCCCATGGAAACTTCTTCAAGGTCCTTGACAAACCTACTCTAATACCATATAACCTGTAAACAATATGCCTATGGATTGTCCATCTCATCAACTTGGATGCCAATTGTGGGTTTTGAGTTCTGGTCTCTATCATGATTGGAAACCCCTGTCCAAATTTGGCCTCATTGAGGACACCCAATGATCTGAATAAAATCCTCCATTGTATAATAAATTTTTAAGGATGGGAGATGCAAGGATTTTTCAATGCATTCGAGCTCTTATTACAACAATGCTAATTCTATCCCCATTCACATACTCAATGACAATTAACAATGGATAGATTTCAGAGACATTAGCTTGCCTGCATTCATGAGTGGATGGTTTGCAATACATTTATTCTAATGAATTGCCCACAACTCAACCAAGCACGATGATTTTTCAAGAAATGCTACAAACAATAAATATTAAACCTCCATCAAATCATTGCAAATCAAATCTATGGGATATTAAACCTCCATCAAATCAACGAAAATCAAAGTTGTGGGATATAATTTCCATAGTGATCAACCCAACTAACAATCCAAATTTAAAAATGGTGATGAAGGAATGTTTAATACATAAGCCAACTATCAAGGAGTAATTCCAATCGACCTAGCAGGTGAAATCGACCAAGGAACAAAGGGAAAAATAGCTAGGGCATGGGATAAGTTGAACAATAGTAAATTAGTCAACTAGAGTGACCATATGACATGTGGGTGATTGAGTTCAACTCAACAACATTAATCTTTAGTTCTAAGAGATCATGGGAGGAAAAAAATGATTTGTGGGCAAGGGTCAAATGCCCAACAAGTGTTAATGTGTTGTGACTGGCTTTTGGGGAGAGGAATGATGCCCACCAAATATCAAATGTGGTCTAGAAAGGTATGAGTGATATGTGGGTGAGGGAAAATTGGACAGAAAGATGGAGATAGTTGTATCTCTCATACAACAATCCAATAATTCATGAAAATAACTCAAACGTACATTGCACAAAGCATATAAGAAATTAAACGAGAATAGGAAAACTAGAACCATTTTATTATGCCCATATAATTTATTACAAAAGGGGTTTGAGCTATGCACGATAAAATATTATGCATTGTTTCTCAAAAGTAGACCAAACTTGTAGTTAACCATGGATTTGGGATACTTCCTCTCAGTGTGGATCGGATTCTCAACTCATTCTTCCATCGACTTCAAGAAGGCTCCCTTTTGAGATCTTGTTTCTTCTACTTCAAGATCCCCCCCCGCCCCCCATTTGTTGGGTATGTGTTATATTCTTTGCATGTGTGTGTGTGTGTGCATCAAAGAATATATATGCATTGCTTTACTTCGCAGGTTTAAAACTTACACCATTCTCCTCTCATCTCCCATTAATCTCTTCACTTCATCCTTCATTATTTTAATTGCTACCTTTAGAAGACCAAACATCATAATGTTTCACTTCCTCTTCCAACTTTGCCAAAAAGACAAAATACAATACAAATTTTGCAAAGGTTTGTCAAAGATCCAATTTGGATAAGAATCTATTGGCTATATTACTTTATCTAAGGTGAATTTGGGGATGTATCAAAGGTTTCCTCTCCCCAAATGAGATGTTAGGGAATCAATTAATGGTCACTTCGTGGATGATTCCTTACTGACAATACCAGAAGTCTAGACTTCATGGGTTTAGAATAGGGAATGTCAAGTGCCTTCTATGTACCCTTAAGGTCGAGCATTCAATGGGTTAAATGTAATGATACAAACAAATCCAATAATGTATGCCTAAATAATTGGCCTCCTAAATTGGAAGTGGATTTAGTCGGATTGGGTCTTCAAATTTATGGGCATCCCCTTTTCCTTATAGGAATCTCTTAATACCTTTAGGTGGTGGTTGTGCAAAAAATGGAGAAGAAGATAGAAAAATGGATTACTAAGACTTAATCCCTAGTAGACAAGCTTTGCATATGCACCAAAATCCTAGCATTGGCCCATGTTTATTATTTCTCTTGTCGGATTCCCTCAAAGGAAACATATGAACATTTGCAAAAACCCCGAGGAAATTTCATTGGGCCAAAAATAAAAGAGAGGAAAGGCTCATATATCTAACCTAGGGCTTTGTTGCACCCCACCAAATTTTGGTGCCTTGGGTATTATTCAAACCAAGATTCAAGCACAAGCAATTTGTATCGAATGGGAGGTTTAATATATGGTGCATATGATAGCCTGGAAGGTTCTTCAAGGAATTATATTTGATATGGATCACCACTTGGAAATGTGCATGGAAATGCATCTCTTTTCAAAACCTTTTTCTTTCTCCTTCTCAAGTTAAGGTCTTTGATACTTTTGTTGTTTAGAGAATTTCCAAGATATGGGTGTTGTTAAACCCTTTCTCTCTTGAAAAGAGCCTTCTTTCCAATAGGGCCTATCTTTCAATGAGTGCTACCTTTGGTGGTCACCTCTAAATCTATTTGAGTGGAAGCCCTTGGTTGAGTCCTCTTAGTTCTTTGACTTATGACTCTTCAAGCATGGCATTCATTATACTAATGATCTTTTGGAAATGCCCCTCTAAAGCTTGGCTCCCTTGCCCTAATATAAAGAGGAAATTTACTCTTTCCAGTCCTAATAAATTTGTATAAGAGAACATTCAAGGGCTCATTCCATAATATCTAGTGTTAAAACATGGCCTTCAAGTGCCTTGGCCTTGATGGTGTCATTGGCATTAGGGTGAGGACATGACTTTATCTAAGTACAATTCAACCATGGGCTATATGTGGCTTTACCCCAAGCCCTTCCTTCAAGGTTAATTGAACAAGATCCAACCATTGAAATCAAAAAAAAAAATGTGGATATTCATACTCCCTGATATCTAGTATCGAGTCTTGGAACCTAAAAAATATTTCTCAACTTAGTGTCTAGTTGTAGGACGTATATAATTAGATAATAAGTTAACTTACCTAAATGTGTCAAACTTGTGTTGTACATAGTGTACGCAAGCCAAAACCCTTAAACATTTTTTCCCTCCTACAAAGGCTACATGGTCCTAGGTTGAATCTTTATGTTACGAATATGGCCTTGCTTCATGATCATGGCACATTGGATTAATAGGTGATCATCTACCCTATAATATTGAATTCCAAACTACATGAATACTTATCAAAGCTTAGATCCTCTTTTGTCTTTGGAAAAAGACAAATGATATTTTGACCTCAAGTGTGTGGTCACACGACTTTTTATGATACAATGGTGCACTAATGTTTGCCAACATGTTAATGAAAATCATAGTACAAAGGCTTAAGGTGTAGCTTCAGATGGAATTTTTACAATGGTTATTGGAGCATTAGCATGGGGCCTCATGCACCATGTCCATTTCTTCCTCATGTCCAAGTTGGCTTAGCCCACATGGCATACTGGGAAGCCAATTCTCACCATAGTAGGGCCCACCTTCGAGTGTGTTGATAAGTGTATTCGAAGTTCCCCATCACACGTGTTGTACAATGACAAGAAGTCCCCAACTCTGGTTCTCATTATTTCATACGAGCCCAAGCCCTACGTTGAGTATTTATGGATGAGACCTAGTGCAACTTGTTAATGTGAATCCTCTACTTTTATTTTTGTTAAGGTCTTACATGAGAAAATCACAACTAGCTTCATGCTACAACAGGAACAATAATTTCTTAGTGTTTATTTGCTCACATGGATGCACTTTGATATGTTTTTGGATATTGTGATGTAGACGTGTTTTTGGCCTACAGACCCACTTCTTTAAGCGTTGGACTTGTCTATAGAGGTTGCTTTCACAACTGATTTTTTGGGATGTAAATCCATGTACTTAACTAATTATTAGTTAAACGAAACTTTATTAAAAAAATATCAAAATATATGTGGAGGACTTTGATAGAGAAGTAGCTGGGCAATGTTTGGTGTGATTGGAAATTTTCATCATCCACTCTAAAGTGGACGTTATAATTTCTATTCTTATTTTGAGGTTTACTTTCTAATCTCACTTTTAGTGTTTATAATAGGGGTGAATTTTTAGCTTTGTGGTGTATCTTATTTTTTGCATGCTATAAAAAAGTGGTCTCTCTTCAACCTTCTTCAGTCTTGGATGACAAAAATTCTAGTGTTGAGCTGGAGTTTTCAACAACTCAAAGTTCAACATATATAAGCTGACCAATTATCAAAATAAACTCTATTACTGGATGAGGATGGTATATATTTTGCAGCGGGTACAGAAGAACATTCAGAAAATTTTGAAAGATTAACTATCAGTGAAACTTTCATTGATGCAAGGATGATGAAACTGTTCTTTTTGTATTTTGAACCGGATATGTAAATTCAGAGGTTATATACTACAGAGTATACACCTAAAAATTTTCAATTTTTCTGAATTTAAATGTATTTTGATCAGAACTTATTTCTTTATAGTAGGAAAGGATCTGACAGTTTTGATCCATATGACAGTTGAGTTTTTGTAACAGAATATTTATATTTTTTAATATAAGCTTTTTTCTTACCCAAAAAAAAATTGATATTATTAATTTGAAGAATATAAATACATAATCATATTGAATGCTAATACAGATTACTTACTGATCCTAATTAGAATGTATGAAAGAATATTGTCATCGCTGCATAATCTAACCAACTGTATAAAAATTATTCATATAACTGCAAAATAGATGTTTAGAATCAAAGTAATAACGAGTACTCTGTTTTGTCTATGTCCAAAGTTCAAAATTTACATTGATATGATTGCCCACTAAAGAAAAGTTCTGGTCCTAATAAAGGTAACGGCAGTGGAGAAGGTTTAAAACATCACATATACAGACCAATAAAGCCTCTGCACAATAATATACTAGAAAATCTCTCAGTGAATTGGGTTTAAGAGGTGTTGTGGGATGAAGTGTTATTTTTTCTATTTAAAAATTTATATGTTGAAAAAATAATAAATGTATTTTATAACTATATATTGTTTAAAATAAAATTGGGCATCTACTAAAATGTACCATTCTGTCATTATGTATATGATAAAAAAAACCTAGAAAATTTCCAACTAATTAAAAAACAATGAAAAGCCCACAATAAATTGTGGAAGATAGATGCAGACAAAGAAAGTTTATTTAGCTTCCTTGCTTAGTTACATTAAAGCTGTAACTCGCTTTCCAACTTTCCATTCCAGAGGCCCTCCTGGCATCTTCTTCAGGTTACTACTTCTAATTTTTAAAGCTACTGAGCTTCAATATAGTTGAAGCTCCTTTTTGTTTAGATGGAAATCAACGCCCAAGTAGGACAATTGGATCATGCCAGAGCTTTCATCTCATTTGCAGTCACACGACGACGCACTGTCTTGAACACACGACCTGGGAAGCAGCAACCATGTAGACTTCCATATTCTGGAATGCATCCACCAATTTCTGCGATACTCTCAACCAAATGAGACAGTCACTTTCAACCAAATGAGACAGTCTAAACATTCTTCAGGCGTTTTGACCGCGAGATTCTTCCCCACTCCTCCCATTCCAACAACGGCGACCCCTTGAAAGCAATGAGCATACAAATGTTGTGATATCAATGTCGACTTTTTTTTAACATGTAGGAATATAGCAATTGCTTTTCTATTCAATTTTTGAATCAAAGATAATTTTTCAATATATATAGGCTTGAAGTCATTACAACATACTCATATTATTATGAGAATTGAATTTAAATGGTGAGGATAACAATCATTCCTCACAACCATCCCAACTACATCCAATTAACACATTAATATCAACTTACACATACATAAAAAAAAAAAAAAAACATTTAAT
>CBVK0102048527.1:0-31454 GCA_900067695.1 Picea abies
TTTGAGTAAATCAAGCCACTTAAAATCAACTAGACTTTTGTTTGTAGGGTTCACCAAGTAGTCTAGGTTCTAGGGCCTTGAAATAGGTGTGGAGATGAAACTCTTCAAGGCTGGTTAAACAAACATATGAGTATGTGACAGGGAGTGTGAAAGTCTAGTTTCGTAAGAGTTATCCCGGACCCTAATCTAACATAGGGGATAAACACGAGATCGCATGAGGAAAGGTAGAGGAGATAACCCCTCCAAATCCGGACAGAGCGTAGTGGGGATCATATATTGAGGGTCGTTCTTGGGATTTATGTTGATTTCATTTGACTATGCAGCCTCGTGGACCTCGAATCCATTCGATATCCTCAATTGTCTTCCAGACCATTTGCCTTCGGTACCTTTGAAAGGCTTCAAACTTTGTTATCTTGCTCATTATGATCAACCCGACTGTCAATTGTACCCTCCTGGTGACTGACTGTGAGATGACAGCCTAGTTTCTTGTTTTTAGGGATTTACATGGGTGACTGCGAGGGTATACCATGGTACTTAGGGCAGACATTGGATCGCGCTTTGCAGAATATACCCGGAGGGTGTTTCCATGTTCGAGTTACACTTGCATTGGTAATTTGTCTAGTGTCGATTGGCGATACTGTTCTTCCTGCCAGTCAATTGTTTGCTTGATTTTCCATTAGGAAATTTTTAGTGTGTGCTCTATGTTTCATGCTAGCTCAACTTTAGAGTGTTGGTTAATCATTTCACAAGGTGGAATATCAATAGCTCCTCCGTTCACGTAGGCTTCAATGCCTGCCACCAATTACTTTGGAGCCACCTTCGCCACCATTGAGGCACAAGATAGATCAAGAGGGTTCATTTGAAGTGACTGGCCCACATGAAACTATACCCAAACCAACTCTTAGAGAATACTTTCCTGCACTGGAGGAGTCCACCGTTTCTGACCTCGAAGCTGAAGGCTTCAGGCCTGCAAACCCTCCAATCATTGACTTTTCGACGCTGCTTCTTATTCAAATAGTCCCTCCCGAGGTGAGTTCACCTGAATGTTAGTTTGTTAGACAAGCAACGATGGAAGCAACTAGTGCTACTTCTTCTGGGAGTCGTCATACTCCCATCTTGGCTGCCGCGGGAGGGGGTATCGTGCCTCCTCCTCCATGTAATACCCTTATTTCCCCCAGCTTGTAAATATAACTCTAACTTGCCAAAATACTATGGACAGATTGAATATGTGTGGATGTTGGAATTGATGAACCTTTTTGTTAAAAAATGTAATGTATGTATTTCTGTTATTAAATAAAATGGATAGTGTTGCATAACTATTGAGGGGGATTTCAAAGGTAGATCATGATGCACGAGAGAGATGGTTCGGGGAAGTCCTCTTCAAGAGTCAATGACGAGATGGCCAGAGTACCCATATGAAAAAATTCTTGACCTGACCATGAAATGGGGATTCAGACCCACAAAATCTTACGGAGGAAGGAAAGAAAATAAGGAAATTCATGGGTAGAGAGGAAGATACAATGGGAAATGAGTCTAGAGACCATTCTTTGAAAAGAGAAGAGCGCGTGCAACTCTCTGGTTTCGGGGAGAACTGAAAAACAAGATTGCTCTGGGTGCAAGATGTTGCTGGCAACGTCTTCAGTCCAGGCCGATAAACGAGGTTGCAAGAAGATGAGTGACCGAGGAAGCACTCATCGTAGATCCCCTTGCTTGGTAGAGGGAGAAACGATCTGCTAAATCCATGTGGGAAGAAGAGAACGATTTCCATCCCTAGTTGTGCTGAACGAGAATGAATAATCTCTCTCAGAGCATCATGATCTAGCTAGGGGGTGGCCAGTGGTAAATCCGTCCAGGAGTGGCTGTGCCTATGGTTGGGTGGAAAAGGGCATCCCTCTCAACAGTTGCTTCACTTCCTGGTTTCTTGATAAGTATTCTTATACCCTGTGTACCATGATTGAAATGATGGTTGAACGTCTATGTCCATGACTAAGATTTTTCATTGTTTGATTAATATTAGAAATGATTATTGTTTTTTTGTAAACCCCTACATTTGAATGGTTTTCTATTTTTCCTCTACTTAGCAGCAAGAGAACTATTAGACACCCGTCTTCAAATAAATTTAGGAATGAGTTTATGATTTCTATACTGATTGGAAAATCCTTAAGGTAATTTTCCCAAGGGTTGATTTTGTAATGCAAGAATCGGGATAGACTTCGCTGGAACACCTCAGTCTCGTCGACCCCTCAAATTTACCTTCACAGGTTACTAGATTCGAGCTTTGTGGAGGGAGGGTGCCTTCTTCAAACCATTCGACTGTGTGACCAAGGGATCACGTCCACGGTCCTAACCAAATCACGACTAAGAGTTGAGAGTGCAGCGCCGAGACTCGTCAGGGAATCCATATGACCAATACCTTAGAACACTTCGCTAGGTCCGAAAGGAGCTAAGCTATTTTGGCTTTGGAACTCCAGGAGTTTGGAGCTCTGGGACGTTATGATTTTACAACCTTCGAAACCAATCGAAGGTAACCTGTTGGTATGGTTACCAGCGAGGTTGACCGACATCTGGCGGTTTCCTTAACCGCGACTGAGGGATCTGTCCCACCGTTAAACCTTGACCCACTTACCGGTCATGAAGTAACACAATTCGTAGATTTGAGGATACTTAGGACCTTTCCTAACCATTGGATCTACGCCATTGTTAGTCTGCCGTTGACCACTTCCGGAAAAAAGGGAGTGTTAAACGGGTAGAACCCTTGAACGCTGAACTTGCGAAGCGATGAGAACTGTCGATCCGAGGATGTTTCAGGATCCATCCTAACCGTTGGATCTAGACCGTGGTCAGCCCAACGCTGACCACTCCGTGAGTAAAAAGGAAACTAAGCGGTCAAAGCCTCGAATGCCGAAGTTGCGAAACAACGAAGGTTGTAGATCCATGGGTCTACGTGGACCTATCTCGACTGTGGGATAAAAGCAGTATTGGGAGGTTGCCATCGAGAGTTTGGGATTTAGAGCTCCATGCGATTTCGCAGATAGGAGAGGCTAGAGACTCCCGAAGGTTTTTAGTCTAGAGTGACGTGGCACATTGACGTCACTTAGGGTGACGTGGACCCATGTTCAACATGATACGTGTCATCTTGATTCGTGATTTTTACAGACCTTATATTCCCATTAGAATGTGACACGTTCACCCATTGATGGGGCCCTGTGTCATCTCCGCCTTTTGCTGCATGTCACCCCCCTAGCGCATGCTCACCTGGCCTAATAACTGGTGGAGTACCTAGGACACTGAGACTTCGAGACTTCGGGGAACTTGGGATGTTGGAACACTGGGGTAAATCGAACAAAGGCCCAGACCTACCTACCCCTGTCTCTACATTTAACGTGCCACCACATGTGGACCCTTTGGGAGTCTGGGGTTTCGTAACTCCGGAGGTTTGT
Source organism: Picea abies (assembly GCA_900067695.1). Classification (NCBI taxonomy): domain Eukaryota; kingdom Viridiplantae; phylum Streptophyta; class Pinopsida; order Pinales; family Pinaceae; genus Picea; species Picea abies. Next base: position 3,441 of record CBVK0102048527.1, read on the forward strand.
GGTGGTATATCAAATAAGTCGAAAGGGATGAAGGCTGGAACCACATGGCAAGATTCCAGAGTTTCAAAACTCTGGAGGATATGCGAATAGAGAAAAAGGCATTCAACATCGAAGCGCTGAACGCTGAAATCCCGTAGGCCTGTGTGTTAAACGAGGGTGTTGGGTGCAGGCCTATTTTGAGGAAAGACTTATTTTTTGGAAGGTAAGGCCCAATTTTGGAGAAGAACAACTGGCAGGAAAAACAACACGTGCAAGGAAAAAAAACATGCAAATGAGGAAAGCATGAAAGGCACACAAGTAGGGAAACTTAACCATGTTAGGGTTAGGGTTTTGGTAAGAGATTGTAATGACTAATGAGATTGTAAAATAGTATAAATAAGAACCTAGGAGGTCTAGGTCGGGGTTTTGCTGGGATTGACTAGAATACTGATTCAGTTTGACTAGTAGAATACACCTCCAGATCCCCACTCATTCCTAGACTGCAAGCAGTTGAACATTGCAGTCACCCATAAAGATATCTCGGGTGAGACTGTGCATTGCACTCTGTGCGCTGTGTTGCCTTATGGTTTACCAGGAGGGCCGATAGTTTTAGAGGGTTTTGTTGGAAACCTGTTGTATCTGAACCTAGGTTAGACTAAGAGAGTAGAAAGAGAGAAACAACCCAACAAATGGTTCCGTTGCCGGGACAAAACTGCATGGGATTGAGTGAGCGAGATCCATGAAAGAATCACGCAGAGAATGAAAGTATAGAAGGGAATACTCATACCATGGAATCCAATGAAGGCGGAGATTGAAAGATGGTTGAAAACAAAGGAACTTGAGTTTACGCAGAAGGATAACGTAAACCCTAAGTTAAAACCGCGATAGATACGTGTTTAATGACTTGCATGAGGTATTTTTCTGTGATTTCCCGCATGTGTTACAGGAGTGGCTATTGAGATTAAAAGACAAACACCCTACAAATCGAATCAAACAACTGGAATGGAATCCTGTGGAGATCGTGCAGTTACAACAAGTTAACAACAAATTTACGCGCACAGTAGATTTCTGGTTACACAGTATTGTTGCAGGTTTCATCACCAAATTTGCAGTAGATACCACGAAGTCTTATAGAGCAACCAAGTAGGAGTTTCTAAAAGGACCTAGAGGTAGGTATATCAGATCACTATACACTTCAACCAAGATTTTATTTTACAACAATGGTGTGATGAACATGGAATCAAACAACTAAACTTCTCTGCGTGGATGGGGGAAGGGGGGAAGGGGGGAAGCACTGACAAGAGTTGGAGAAATGGAGGAATATATGGATAAGGGAAAGAAAAAGGAGGCCATGGAACCAATTATGATGGATGAGGACCAGATAAAGTAGATAATGTCAACAACTGGAAATACGCATAGTGGAGCACCCTGCCAATATAAGATGAATAATAAGAAGAGATCCATAGCTGATAGAGAGGTCTTGGAAAGTGATGAAGAAGAGGTAGAGGATCTCCGAGATGTGGAGTATATTGAAGAAATCCTGTGTGCAACTTATGAAAGGAAAACATGAGGTCCAAGGACAGGTATAGAAGGAAAAAATCCAATCCAGATCATTGTCAGTGTGGAACCTATAACCCCATGTGCGATTAGTACACCAGAAAGAACACCAGTATCTAGACAACCGAGTTTTAGTGGCAGAGGAATGACATGACAATGATCGAGTTGAGGATCATCAACTGGGGGAGCCATTTCAGGAAGCATTAGTCAAATATATACATCGCACGAAGGTAGTAGTTCAACACAGTTCAAGATTGCAGGACATGTTCCCACCATCAGGTTACTAGAATTTCGGGGAGAGGCATCAGAGGACCCTGAAAAACACTTATTCATCTACAAGAAGATCTGGGAAGCAAATCATATCACATATGGGGATACAAAAATTGCACAGTTAGCTATTAAGCTAAGAGACCTCGGACTGGACTGATACATGCAACTCGATATAAACAGTCCACCAAGAGAAAAAATGACCATTGCAGATGTGAAAAGACTACTGATCAATGAATTTCAGAAGCTAAGCTCAGAGGATCAATATATGAATGAGATGATTGAAATCAGGAAAAAACCAGGTGAGTCTGTTTGGAAGATTGATCAGAGGTTTAAACACTTGAAAGGTAAGTTGAAGTATGAAATTACTGACATGCAACATAGACACTTATTTGTGAACTCAATGTTACCACATTTGAAATACCCATTAAGATAGTAGAAGATCCAAACTCAGGCAGAGGTTCCGCAGGAAACCTTACAAATGGAAGAAAACCAATATCAGAAGACAAATCCAACAATAGAGGAGCTGAACGAGGATCTGAAGAACCTCACATTCCAACTTAACCAGAATAAGGGCAAAGAGGAAAGAGAAGCTGTTTGGTGTACCACATGCAAGACAAAAGGACACCATAAGAATGAATGTCCAAATTTCGTGTAGTACATGGAAACATGAGTACCAAACCCTTTTGCAACAGGAGGACCATGGTGTGATATCTATAAGATGCATGAGAATGGTCCATATCATTTTCCAATGATGCAAAAGTATCAGACAATACCCAAGAGTTCATACTGCAATTTTTGCAAGTTAGTGGGTCATGATGATAAAGATTGTGTTGAGATTTGGGTACCTTGGAAAGTGGTTACCATGTGTTTATGAGTTTCTAAACACAAAGGGGGAGACTATTACCCTTGTTAGTTTACTTTATGATTCTAATTTCACTTTGACTTAGGAGATTTAAGTCAAAAGTGAAATATGTCACTTAACTCATTAAAGTGACAATTAATTCACAAAGTGGGTGAATTAATAGACACAAAGAAAACTAAGGAAAGTGGGTTTCCTAAGTGAGATTTAGGGATTGAATCTCACCCATTGATTAGACTTGGATAGATTGGATCTAGGCCATTGATATTTTAGGGTTTGGCCAAAGGAGGCTAAAGGAGGGTATAGTGCATTTATGAGACTCATTCTTCACTTGAGAGGAGAGGAGAAGAGAAGGAGCACTTGGGTGAATTTATTGAGGAGATGAGGGAGCACATGATTGAGGGTTTGAATAGGAAGCCATTGCTTGAGTTGAGGTTGCTTGGAGAGGTCTTCCATGGAGGCTTGGTGCACATCTTGTGGTGGAGGGCACATTTTCTAGTGGAGAGGGGCACATTCTTGGAGGTTTCTCTTACATCTTGGTAGAGGCTTATTCATATGAGGGAGGATTGATCTAGAGGAGTAGAGGGAGCCATTATGAGTGAGGGCACAAGATTTTAGGAGGAGGGAACATTCTATGGAGGAGGGGAGCACATGCTAGAGGAGAGGGCACATTCTATAGTTTTGAGGGCACATTTAGTGTGGGAGAGGCCCTTACCTTGAGGAGAGACCCATTCACCTTGGAGAGGTGCACTTTAGATCTTAGAGGGTGCAAGGGTGAAGGAGGGCACTACATTTGTTGTTTTTCATGAGGAGGGGGCACACTTGAGGAGAGGGGCACACCATCATCTTGTGGGAGGATTTATTGAGAGGAGGGAGCTACTACAAAGGGAAATACAAAGGCAAGGCAAGAGAAAATATCAAGCAAAGGCAAAGTCAAAGCAAAGGCATCAGGAAAAAGACGAAGAAAATCAAAGGAAAAAAGACACACCAAGGCAAGGGGCGCCTTACTTCACAAGGCTTGTGGGGAGAACTTCAAGGAACTCCAAGGCATCCGAGAGTGGTTGCTATTGTACCAGGTTCACTTATATATGTTTCCTATGTTGTACATTTTTCTTTGAGGCCTTCTATATATATCTGCTCCAAATTGGTTTTCCCCATGGGGGGGTTTTTCCAGGGTCATGTTGACCAAAAAAATATGTGTCAATTTCATACATTCTTAGAAGTGTAGATCAAAATTTTAAAGTTAAAATATCTAAGGGTAGTGTTATTTGTTTTGATGCATATTGCATGTGCTAACATTGAGTAAAGAAAACACTTGCAAGGGCACCTCAAAGGACACTTAACCATCAAAATATTGAGCTGAAAGTTGGTGACTGTTTTCTGTCCTAAAACAACAACAAGGGACAACAATAGAGTTGAAACTTAGAGCCAAAATAAGGTCAAAGACATACCTTAGTTGGAAGTCTCATAGGACCTCAAAATATCTACATGGTATGAGAGCCAATGGTGGCTTAGACTTTCTGATTTTTGAGCATTTTCATGGACAGTTCAGGGCTGATTTTGGATAGCGTGTTGATAGAGTTTGTGGACAGCTTGTGGGTAGATTTGTTGGACATTTCAGGGCTGATTTTTGACACTTGTGGAAAACCTTTTTTCACACCTGCGTGGATAGGAGTGAGGTTGTATTTCACGACCTCTTTTCATAGCTATATTGCTAGGAGTGAGGTCGGTGTTCGCTTGCCTCTTTTCACACCTGTGTTGACAGAAGTGAGGCAATGTTCCTTTCTAGTTGGAGCATTAGTTTGTGTGTAGTTTGGAAGCGATGTCAACATATCAGATGTGTGTGGAGGATAGGCTAGTTGGAGCTAGTAAGTGGTCGCCTTGGAAGGCGAGGATTGTCTTTATGTTGGAGGACCTCAAACTATGGGATATAATTGAGGCGCCTGTGGCTGTTCCTCCCGCTATTGATCTCATATTGTTAGCAAAGTTCAGGAAGAGGAACAACAAGGAAAAGAGGACGATATGTGATTCAATGTGGGATTACATCATTCCCCACTTGACTGAGAAATATTGGGCATATGAGATGTGGGCAGATCTATGTAAGCTTTATCAGAGCTCTAATAATGAGAACCAAAAGATGGTTCTTCATGATCATCCGAGGGGCATTCACATGCTCCAATATGAGTCAGTTTCTTCTTTCCTTGGTCGATACACCTAGATCAAAGACGATCTTGGAGCAGTTGGAGAGGTGGTGGAACCCAATTCTATGGTGAGGATAGCTTTAAACAGCTTCGCTAAACCACGGGGTCCATTCATTTGTGGAATTGTTGTCAGGGAGGTCATACCCACATGGGAGAGGATGTGGGATGAATTCGTTTAGGAGGAGACTAGACTTGTGGTAGAGACTTCTGGACAACATCAACAACAGACAATGCAGGGTGATGAGGATCTTTCTCTTTGGAAAAAGGGAAAGAAGAAGACTGACTGAGGAGGTTAGCAGGGTCCCAAGTTTGGGGCCCCACCATGGGGAGGAGAGAGCAACAATGGGTAGAAGAGATACATGAGCACAATGATATGATTTTCTTGTGGAGATATGGGTCACTATGCAGGACAATGTCCCAAGAAGAAGAAGAAGCAACAAGATGTTTCAACAATGACAACATAGGAGCTTGAGTTTGATACATAGTTTGCGAGAGAGTGTGCATTCACCAGTTCTTTGTCTACTGTTACACCATCCAACATCAGATGGGGATACATAGTTGGGGATGACCTACTAACACATAGTAGTGATTAAGAGGGAGCTCATACTTAGGTTTCGAGTACACCATCTTCAGAGGGGGTGACTAGTCCACCTGGGACAACTTTAGTTTCATAGTTGTCGAGATAGAGGGTTGGTGTAGGGGCTTCAGAGCATCAGATATAGATGAGGAGGAGCGGCATGGCACCATGAAGGCTTGAGCCTCACTTGGCTAAAAATAAGGAAAGATCAGGTTCTGGATCCACTTCAGGTGGGAGCTACTTGACAAGTTGAGGATCTTGGTGAGATACCGAGATCCAGGCACTCTTGGTGAAATACCAAGAGGGGGAGACTCTTGGTGAGATGCCAAGAGTAGTGATCATTGGCGAGACGCCAAGAGGTAGATATCATTGGTGGGAGACCAAGGTGGAGATCTTTGGTTTGATACCAAGATCTAGGTGATCTTGGATATGTGGAGATACACCTCCATCTATAGATCACACAGATTGAGAAGATATGTGACAAAGAGTACTTTCATTGATCAGGGTACAACCATACTCATCGAGTATATGCCAACAGGAAGCCATGTCCACTATAGGGATGATATTTGTGGTGACAGACACTTTCCTTGGTAAAAGGGAGTGTTGAGATTTGGGTACCTTGGAAAGTGGTCCCCATGTGTTTACGAGTCTCTAAACAGAAAGGGAGAGACTATTACCCTTGTTACTTTACTTTATGATTCTAATTTCACTTTGATTTATGAGATTTAAGTCAAAAGTGAAATATGTCACTTAAGTCATTAAAGTGACAATTAATTCACAAAGTGGGTGAATTAATAGACATAAAAAAAACTAAGGAAAGTGAGTTTCCTAAGTGAGATTTAGGGATTGAATCTCACCCATTGATTATACTTGGCTAGATTGGATCTAGGCCATTGATCTTTTAGGGTTTAGCCAAAGGAGGCTAAAGGAGGGTATAGTGCATTTATGAGACTCATTCTTCACTTGAGAGGAGAGGAGAAGAGAAGGAGCACTTGGGCACATTTCTTGAGGAGATGAGGGCACACATGCTTGAGGGTTTGAGGAGGAAGCCATTTCTTGAGTTGAGGTTGCTTGGATAGGTCTTCCATGGAGGCTTGGATACTATCCTAGAGAGGGTGCACATCTTGTGGTGGAGGGCGCATTTTCTAGTGGAGAGGGGCACATTATTGGAGGAGGGCACACATCTAGTGGAGGTTTCTGTTACATCTTGGTAGAGGTTTATTCATATGAGGGAGGCTTGCTCTAGAGGAGTAGAGGGAGCCATTATGAATGAGGGCACAAGATTTTAGGAGGAGGGCACATTCTATGGAGGAGGGGCACACATGCTAGAGGAGAGGACACATTCTAGAGTTTGGAGGGCACATTTAGTGTTGGAGAGGCCCTTACCTTGAGGAGAGACCCATTCACCTTGGATAGGCACACTCTAGAGCTTCGAGGGCGCAAGGGTGAAGGAGGGTGCTACATTTGTTATTTTGCATGGGGAGGGGGCGCACTTGAGGAGAGGGGCACACCATCATCTTGTGGGAGGTTTTATTGAGAGGAGGGAGCTACTACAAAGGGAAAGACAAATGCAAGGCAAGAGAAAATATCAAGCAAAGGCAAAGTCAAATAAAAGGCATCAGGAAAAATACAAAGGAAAACAAAGGAATAAAGGCACACCAAGGAAAGGGGTGCCTTACTTCACAAGGCTTGTAGGGAGGTCTTGAAGGAACTCCAAGGAATCCGAGAGTGGTTTCTATTGTGATAAGTTCAATTGTATATGTTTCTTGTGTTGTATATTTTTCTTTGAGGCATTCTATATATATCTTCTCCAAACTGGTTTTCCCCATGGGGGATTTTTTCCAAGGTCATGTTGACCAAAAACATGTGTCAATTTCATGCATGCTTAGAAGTGTAGATAATCATTTTAATGTTAAAATATCTAGAGGTAGTGTTATTTTTTTTGATGTATATTGCATGTTCTAACATTGAGTAAAGAAAACACTTGCAAGGGAACCTCAAAAGGACACTTAAGCATCAAAATATTGAGCTGAAAGTTGGTGACTGTTTTCTGTCTTAAAATAACAGCAAGGGATAGCCACATAGTTGAAACTTATAGCCAAACTAAGGTCAAAGACAGACCTTAGTTGGCAGTCTCATAGGACCTCATAAAATCTACAGATTGTAATACAATGGCGCCGATGAGAGAAAGAACTTTAGATACCTATAGGGTGCAAGCATAAATGATGACAGGGAAATATGCACTTCAGTTTAACTAGGTACCACCTCCATACAAAAATGCACAACAACAGTATAACATTGCGCAACCACAATAAAACACTATGCAACCAAAGTATAACCCTGTGTAGTATAAATAGGTACCTCAGTACAACACACCACGAGGAGATTGAGATGGATATAGAGGTGGAGGATGAGGTAGAGGAGGATTTGGATGATGAAGAGGGCTAGTAGTGTGTCACAACTGCCAACAAGCGGGAAATTATGAAAGGTAATTTCCACTTCCACCGACAACATGTATGCACTGTCGCACAATCGAGCATGACACAGAATATTGTACAACACTCTTGGGGAAGATCCAAGAAAAGAGGAATCGGAACAACCAGAATGTACAATGCATTTTTGTAGAAGCCAAGGATGATGGAATAAACATCAATATAGTCACGTGCGGAGGAGATAATATAGGAGCCGATTCAATAAGACAAGATCCAACGCAACACCAATGGGTGAAGAAGAATACTGAACCACCGAAGTAGTTTGATGCGTGAAGAGAAAATAAAACATTCAAGGAGGAAATACAAGAGTTTCTCAAGCTAAATGTTGCATCTACATCATCCACACAACATACTTAGAACATGCCAATGTACGAAATTCCCTCCTCAATAGACCACACCAGTGAAGCACAACCTATAGAGAAAATAAGTAACATAAGAACGTTTCTAGAATCCCGTGTTCAGTTATTAAAGGATCCATCATCTGTCAAAATCTTACAAAATCTGCTAGAAATATGTAACATAGAGGTAGAGGGGAAATTAGAGCAGAAAATAGTCAATCACCTCCATACAAGGAGGACAAGGAGGGAATTCATACTCAATGCTAACATTGGGGATTTCAATATGGGGGATATTATACTGGACTTAGGCTCTGAGGTAAATTTTTTACCTAAGAAGACATGGAAGTGCATGGGAGAACCCAAATTAGGATATTCACCTGTCCAAATGAAGTTAGAAAATCAACACAGAGTTCTAACAATTGGAAGGCTTAAAGGTGTGATAATATATTTGGATGGAGTGCGCACTAAGGCAGACTTTGAAGTAATAGAGATAGTAGATGGCACAAAACCTTATCCAACATTACTTGGACTGGATTGAGAATTTGATAACCAAGCCATAATCAACCTGAAACAAGGAAAATGTCATTTGAATTAGGTGAGTATAGAGTCATTGTGCCATTAGATCTATTAGAAGGAGAAATGTTGTAGAACCCACCTGTTTAGATCTGGAGGAAATCAACCAATTGTACAGAACCACCATGCGTGAAGAAGATTTAATTAATCCAACTGCAGATGGGGTACTTAGCTGGAGAAACATCACATCATGTGTTTCTGACTTAGATACAGGTTTGGAGAATTGAGAACATAGATTAAATGAAGTCTCCACAAGAAGGTGCACAAGAATAGACCACACAATAAGATGGGTTGGTACAAAGATAAGAGAACCTCCCAGTTTTCATGGGGTAAATGAATTAGAATAATTCCTGACAAAGTATGAAGAAGAAGTATTGGAAAATTAGAGACTCTTAGCCCTAAATATTTCATTCAAGGAAACACCTAAAATATGGTGGGGTGCGCACAAAGAAACAATTCGAGGCTAATACAAATGTAAATGATTACTGCGCATCATGGGAGAAATAAAATGCAGAGGTATGATGGGAAAGGAACACCTAAAAAATAGTTGGAGAAGTGCAGAACACAATGGAGGATGACACCACCAGAAGAATGGCCTCATCACTTCCACACACTGGAAGGAATCCCAGAGAAATTGTATGTAGATCAGGTGATGCGCAGAGGCACTACAGAATGGAAAACCCTACAACAGAACTTTGTAGTAACCTTCTCATTTGAACATGATAACCCCAACATTAATTCAACACTAAAGAATATAATATGTGTGATATTTATTGATGAACCATAGGTTGTACTCATAACATAATATCAACAACAAAACATAAATACAATCAAAGAACTGCTGTCATGCTATCACGTTGAAGAAGAAGCACTAGATGAAGATGATCCATGCAACATTCAAATTACATAAATTGAAGGAGAAAGAGAGGTGGAAGTTCCAGCTATGGAGTTAGAATTATTTGCTTCACCAATCAAAGTGAAGAAAGTCAACATTGGGACAACTGACAATCCCAAAATGATAAGTATTAGAGACTATTGGGATGAACAAACAATAGAAATAATAATAGAGTTACTGCACGAATACATTGAACTATTCCCAACGACCTTTACAGAGATGAAAGGCATAGTAGGAGAGCTAGGAGAGATGAAAATACCTCTCAAACCTGAGGCAAGACCTGTCAGGAAGAGACCTTACAGATTAAATCCAATATATAAGAAGAAAGTGAAAGCAAAAATTGACAGAATGTTGGAAGTTGGTATCATAGAACCAATAGAGAAATCTAAATGGATAGGCCCTATGGTAGTCCAAGAAAAGAAAGAAGGGGGGATACGGATTTGTGTGGATATGATGAAACTAAATGATGCTTTATTACATGATCCTTTTTTTACCCTTTTCACAGATGAGGTCCTAGAGAATGTGGGAGGCCGAAAAGCCTATTCATTTACATATGGATTCTCAGGTTACCACCAGACAAAAATAGCTCCAGAAGACAAGTATAAGACTACATTTTCTATAGAATGAGGATCCTACGAGTACACAATCATGCCATTTGGGATGAAGAATGCACCAACCATATTTTCAAGAGTAGTCATAGCTGATTTTAATGAATTCATACATCAACTTCTAGAAGTATATTTGGATGAACGAACTGTATATAATATTTTAAAGGACCATGTAGAAGTATTAAGACTAATGTTGGAAAGATGTAAGCAACGTCAGATATCATTGAATATTAAGAAGTGCATTTTTGGGACACCTTTTGGAATATTATTGGGACATATAGTGTGAAAACAAGGCTTGCTAGTAGATCCTGCTAAGATTGCAGTCATTGTAAACTTACCACCACCAAAGTTAGTATGCTAGTTGAGAGCAACAATGGGACATACAGACTATCACATGAAATTTGTAAAAGGGTATGCACAGATTACTACGCCAATGGAAAAGTTGTTAAAGAAGGATATCAAATTCTAGTGGAATGAGGACTGTCAACAAGGGTTGGACACCTTAAAAGAAAAGATGGTCACAACACCTATATTAGTATTCCCAGATTGGGAAAAGACATTTCATGTGCATGTAGATGCAACAAACATAGCACTTGGAGCAATTATAGTGCAAGGAGGAGCAGGGGATTTAGACCATCCTATAGCCTTTGCAAGAAGAAAATTGTCAAACTCAGAGAAGAATTACAACACCACAGAAAGAGAAGGCCTAGCTATGGTATATGCACTTCATAAGTTCAGACACTATTTATTGGGTAAACACTTTAAGATGTTCACATATCATTCTTCCCTCAAATATCTATTCAACAAGCCAATGTGGGGGGGGGGAGGGGATCTGTAGATGGATATTGTTATTTCAAGAATTTGATTTCAAAGTGACAGTCAAACCAGGAAAGCTGAATGTAGGACCTAATCACCTGTCAAGGGTAACTAATGGAGAAGAACCCACCAACTTGCAAGTCAACTTCCCTGATGCACAACTATTTTTAGTACGAGTAGCTAATGAATATTTTGGTGATATTATTGAATATTTGAGTACAGGGGTTGCACCATAAGAGTTTAACACTGCACATAAGAAACATCTAGTAGTCAGAGCTGTAGACTATCAACTTATTGTAGGACGCTTATATAAGATGCACACAAATATTATTTTGAGAATATGTGTATTAGAACATGAAAGGCCCATAATTTTTGGAGAAGCTCATGAAGGAATGGTTGGAGGACACTATGCAGGAAAATATACCACGTAGAAGGTATTGCGCACAGGATTATGGTGGCCAACAATTCATGGAGATGCTAAGGAATATTGTTAGAAATGTGATGTTTGTCATAGGTTTGGAAAACCCAATGAAAGGGATGAGATGCCCCTAAGACCACAAGTAACTTTCTAGGTATTTTACAAATGGGCAATAGACTTTGTTGGACCAATCAATCCACCAAAAAAAAGGTTAGGAGCTAGATATACCATTACTACGATTGAATACTTAACAATATGGGCAAAAGCAACACTAGTCAAAGACTACAACGTAGAGACAACACCACACTTCTTGTTTGAGAAAGTGATCACCATATTTGGTTGTCCAAGAATTTTTATGAGTGACCAAGGTACTCATTTGATCAACAATACTATCAGGGATATGGCTGAGGAGTTTAAAGTTTATCACCAAAAGAGTACACCATACCATCCTCAATCAAATGCAACAATAGAAGCCTTCAATAAGATCTTGGAGAATGCTCTGAAAAATATTTGTAATGTCAACAGGGATGATTGAGACTTGAAAATACCAACAGTATTATGGGCATATAGGACTACATGTAAGAATATAAAATGACAAACACCATTCATGTTGGTGTATGGGAAAGAAACAATGGTGCCCTTAAAATTCTTGGTACCCAGTCTGTGCATAGCATAAATTACCAACATGACAGAAAGAGGAAAAGTAAAGGAAATGTTGAATCAACTAATGTATATGGAAGAGGATATGATTCTGGAATGATTTCACCAAGAAGTATAGAAATCAAGAGACAAATCCTGACATGACTGACATATAAAGAGGAAGAGTTTCAAGGAAGGAGACCTAGTCTTACTCTATGGCAGTAAATTTTTTCAACATCCTAGTAAATTCAGAATGCATTGGCTGGGGTCATATGAGTTAAAGTTTGTCACAGATGAGGGATCTGTACAACTAAAGGATATGGCAAGAACATAACTGAAAGGAATGATCAACGGGAGTCGACTGAAACTGTATAGGGACATTCGACCTCCTAATGCTTAAAAGTTACAAAGAAATGAGAAATACATGTATATAGTGTACTATAGCAGAGTTTATGACACAAAAATGATAAAAATAAATAAAAATGAGAAAAAAAAGAAAAAGAAAATACAAAAATAGAAAAGAAAGAAAATACAAAAATTATTGGGAAATATTGTGTGCAGAGAAAATGGACTCAGTGCGAAAAAAAGAAAAATGTCCGCGCGCAACGTATGGTTGACAGAAAGCAAACCATTGTGCACTAAGGAAAAATCACAATGGAAAGAAACAACGCACTCAAAAAGTTTAGTGCATCGAAAAAGGGGCCAACGGTCGGAAAAAACGAAAAAAAAATGAAAAATGATGGTTAGGGAAAAAAGGCGTGAATTGCGGGCATTTATGAAATTAAATGAAGCATACTCTAAAAGATTCATCGCATTAATCGCATCCAGGGAGAAGCTTCACGACATTCATGGCACCCTCTATATAAAGGGGAAACATGGGCAAAACAACACTTATTGTGAAATTACAAACTCACGGAGCTAGAGAGAACCCAGACAAACAAGTGAAGTATACAGAGCGAACGAGTCGAAATTTTATTCGAAAAATCAAGCAGTGCCCACTTTGGCACCATCGAATATTGGTGCACCAAGACAAAACACAAGGAAAACCATAAGCAAACTTAGGGCACCACATGAAACTATGGAGGAAGAGCAAGAAATGGAACAGAGAGAGGGAATTGTCGATGTTGATGCAATTCCCTCCTCGCAGGACAAACCAATGAGCACCACACTGGTCGAGGAAGAAGTACAAGTCCCACCGACGACCGGCATGGAAATTGATTCACACGACAGTTTGCAGGGCCACAAAATAGTCGACACATGAAACCTACAACAACCTACAAGGGTCAAAGTAGCCCACAAAACAAATGGGGGTGCCAACGAGCAGATAGAGGCTACGACACCGATACCACAACCTAGGGCAGGGTCCATGCACCAACAGGAAGGGTTGGTAGAAGACATATCAGGGAATACAGACTCAGGCACAAAATATAGACAAGCAGATGTTGGGACATCTAGCACACTAGTAAGAATAAAGGGAAAACAACCCATGACGTGGTCCCCGCGCATGCAACTCAACGCCACAATTGTACTGCCACACATTCTAGAGGGGGTGCAAGCCACGCCGACCCTACTAGGGTGCGTGGAAAGGCTAAGGTATTCGAACCACGATGTGATCGACGTTGGAAAATTACCATAATTTTCACATCAAGTCTACATGGACAGTATAAGCACATGACCCTTTGGATATACTATGATGCAACTAAAACAATGGGAAATAGGCTTGGCGAACACAAGGATCCTAAAATTAGTGGATATTCTCCACTTCGGCAGGGATAAAGAGGTAAACAATTGCATCGAGCAATTGATGGCAGTCCTCCACGAAGGCTTCCTATGGATGGATGATCCTGTCTCCATTGACGTGGAATTAATCACGTTCATCACAAGTTTTCCATCAATGGGAGAGGTCCCATGAAGTACCTAGATGACAAGACAAAAGAGAAGGATCTGGCCGAGGAAATTAAGAAAACATATGGCACAGAGAGGGGCTCACGCGGGATCTTAATTAAAAAAATCAGTGAAGAAACCACTAGGATGGCCACAAAGCTCATGGCATGAAAAATTATAAGGAAATGTCGCAAGGAGGATGTTCTAACTGGGGTTGTCATAGATGCATCCTAGTGCGCAAATGGAAACATGCTCAAATGACCCCCCTATCTGTTGAACATGTTCCTCGATGACTGCAAATACGCGCAGGACTTGGGGATAAAGTTCCACTATTCATGGATGTTAATTCTGATAGTGTTGATTGGGTGGAGGGAAGCTCCATACTCATATTTTTGCGACAAAATAGGCTGTTTTTGCGCAACGTGGTATACATCAATGGGGAGCACTTTGGACCCCAAGAGGAGAAGTGGCAATGCGGGTACCTTTGTGCAGTACTTCAACGACGTCTGTGAGAGCATAACCAATACATGAAGAATCACTCTAGAGGTTGTCGCGTAGTACCAAGGCATAGAAAAATTTAGAGCTACACACCACAACATGTGGATCCAAGTGCACTGGGATCCAAAGAATGGTTGCAACTACGATACTGCAACAATGGAGAAGAGGTAGAAATGACAATGCGAGACTAGCAAGATGACTGGAATATCCCAGTCATTACTAAGGAAGTGCCTACGAGAAAGGAGGTGGAAGAAGGGGTATCTAAGACACCTGCAGAAGACAATGTTGTTCCTAAAAAGTCAACATAGCAGGGGAAGCTCATTTAGAAGCCGACATAATAGAAGAAGGGGAGTGCGCCAAAGAAGGATGTGCAGATAGGGAAATAGGACACTGTCCCCACACAAGGAGAACAAGGAGTGGGGGGCACAGGGACACACGAAACCCTCTCGGTAACCACCCCAAAAGAAACAGGGCCACCAAACGACCAATTATACACACAGGGGGGCCGTGCAAGAAGGCCAAGGATCATAAGAAGCTGCCAGAGTACACAATTACCGAGGACAATGCCAACCTCATTGTATAAAGGGTCCAAGACCGCACAATTGAAGAATTCAAAGAAGCTTAGCACCAATGAGGAAGAATCCAAAATGAGTTGGTGGGCATAAGGCAGGTCCTGGAGAAAATAAAAACAATGCAAAGGCATGAAAGGGGAACAAAACCCTTCCCCACAACAACAAAAGTAGAGGCAAGGACCGCATCTAGTGAACAAGACACCATCCAAACCATAGCACAGGTGAGTCCAAACTTCCAAATCACATTAGACATGATGCAAATAGACAAAGCTGTATCCCAGATACCACTGAAGGATCTGGCGCAGGTAGAGTTGGTACTGGCAAGGATACCAACCAAGGCACTGTACAAGCTTCAAGTCAGTGTCACACATGAAGTGCAGTCATGCATAAGGATAGATGCAGCGGAATTGTAGGAAACAAAGAATGATAGGGACACCTTGGAACTTGCAGTCGAGCAGGTCAAGCTTGAATCAAAGGAGAAAAAATAACACATGGATAGAATGGAACAAGGACTGACAATGGTTTATAATCACATCCGAGACTGTGCAGAAGAAGTAGACAAAAGCACAGAGGAGAAGATCAATCTCATTGTAGAAACCATTGATTAGTATAGATAGGAGATTCAAGAGATAAAGGAAAGGCTTAACCCTATGAATCCTCCCTAGGTCCAAGAGCATAAGAAACAAGAAGCTACACTCCAAATAGCGGAGATGGAAAACCAAGCAAGCACAGTAGAAGAACTGTTTGACAGAGCCGTGAAGTTTTGGACAACATTGGAAGAAGACAAGAAGGTCCAACAGTGGGACCAGGAAGAGGAAAGAGTCAGCACAACCATACAAGAGCTCAAGTAAAGGTAGAAAGCGATGAGTATCATAGATCACTTGAAGGGAACCCAGGACATGAAGAAGATACAGTTAGAATTAAAAACCATGCAGAAAATGAAGCAAGCAAGACAAGCAGAACTGGAACCCCTCCAAGAACAAGAAACTCAAATGATTGCATAGTTGGAAGAGGAGAAGACAAGAATAATACATACACAATCATAGTTCCCAACCCTTATATAGGAGGAGATAACATTGCATACTGTAGAGGTGCTAACAAACAAAGCTGCGCAGATAAGAGAAAAAGGAAAGGAATTGAAGGGCAAGTTCCATAGCCTAGCAGAGGATGTGCAGGGAGCGCGCACTAACTAAGTGGCTCGAGACGAGCCACATGTCAATGTTGGGGGCTTGTTGGGCGCAGGCCTATTTTGAGGAAAGGCCTATTTTTTGGAAGGTAAGGCCCAATTTTGGAGAAGAACAAATGGCAGGAAAAGCAACACGTGTAAGGAAAAGCAACATGCAAAGGAGGAAAACATGCAAGACGTGCAAGTAGGGAAACCTAACCATGTTAGGGTTATGGTTTTGGTAAGAGATTGTAACGAATAATGAGCTTGTAAAATAGTATAAATAAGAACATAGGATGTCTAGGTTGGGGTTTTGTAGGGATTGATTGGAATACTGATTCAATTCGACTATTGTAGTTCTGATATTTTTGTAATCTCTTGAGCTGTAGAAGAACCCAGTAGGATATATTTTGAGGGTTAGATAACAATATGAGGAGCTTGGTGTGATCTAGTCTGCTTCACTAAAGTTTTTGAACCTTTTCATGACTACATGATCGGAGATGTAGTGCGCACAACGACATAGTTTGCAGAAATATAAATAAAAGTGCCTAGAAGCCAGATCTTTGTGGATGTAGCCCAGGAGGGGGTGCAACACGATAAACCATGTGTTATATATAATGTTTATTGCATGTCTACTTCTGTTAGTAATTAGTTATGAATGAATAAATGAATGGTTAAGATAAACCTGTTAGAATGCATGCATGGCTTAAAAGATGAATGAAACCTAAGAATATTGGATGGATAGTACAATGAATGCATGAAGAAGGTAGAATACACCCCCAGATCCCCACTCATTCCTATAATGCAAGCCTTGAGCATTGCAGTCACCCATAAACCTATCTTGGGTGAGACTGTGTAGTGCACTCTGTGCGCTGTGTTGCCTTCTGGTTTACTAGGAGGGCTAATAGTTTTAGAGGGTTTTGTTGAAAACCTATTGTATCTGAACCTGGGTCAGACTAAGAGAGTAGAAAGAGAGAAACAACCCAACATAGGGTGTAAATTCCAATCCAGATCTCGGATTTGAGCATGGTGACATTTTTTGGAAATCTCTTGATGAGAAGAAGAAGATGGAGATCTTAGGAAGAGGATTCAATATCTTTGAGTAGAAGAGAAATTTTTATACCCCATCCCTCTAATTTATACCTAAGGGGTCAGGTGTGTTACAAAGTGGTACCAGAGCGGGCAACAACACTTGTCTTTCTTGGGCTCATGAATGAGTCGCATCAAAATATTATTAGAGAAATTTTAAGGGGTAACCCCCTATATTACCCCATTCATAAGAAACTTATCTAAACCATTGCTGAAAAGAGGAATGAAACTTTTTGCTATTGTTATATGTTTTGAAAGTCTGAATTGTGTGATTTCTAGTGTTCCAAATAAAGAAGTTGACTTCACCTTACAATTGTATGTGCTGTGTTAGCACTTTGTAAATTCCTAGAGGTTGTCAGGAGGTAGAAGAAACTTAGCAGAGGTAACTTTATCCAACCACTTCGAAACTGGGATCTAGCCCTGCCAGTTTCAGAGAGGGATCTCTTTGTAAGATTTAGATATGTTTCAGGTTTCATATATTAGTCTATTTAAATAAATATGACTGTGTTTTTTGTTTTATAAAAATGGCTGAAATATTGCTTACGCATCCATTGGGCTATGGGGTCTGTGTTAAGGTTTGAGATCAAATTTTGTTAGGTTTCTTCACAGGGCAGGATAATGAAAATGTTGGATCCTTGAGAATTAAAGTGTTGGATAACATAAATATATGTGATAATCAACTATAATAAAGAAGCATTCAATAATTTCTTTATCATAATATCATAAGACAAACATTCAGATCTTTAAAAGCCAGAAATAGAGTATACAAAGATAAATTATACAACTTTAACTTCTTTTAAATGATCATATATAGAAAAAAAATGACAAGTAAGTAAGATAAACCATTCAACGAAGAGGAGTAAAAATCACCAACACTAACAAGCGAGAATCTTGTGAAACATCCTTTTTATTACTAGTAGATCTCTTAAAAAAGATTACAGTTTACAACTTGTTTGGGCATAAAGATCAACGCTCAATACTTCGAAGTCTGAAGTATTTATAGAGAAAATTACAATTCGGTCCTGTAATTAATGATTAGGACGCGGTAGAATCCAAATCTAACTAACTAGATAACAAAATACAGAATTGTAGGAAATGCTAATGATCTATCAAATTATTTGTGTTGATTTTAGGGAAGGTTGTTGGTGAGTCATCAACTTGACTTTGACTGCTCCGCGTGATGAATTGTATGTCCACATAACCTTCTAGTCGATCAAATCACACAAGTCTTCCCATCTCTGCTGACTGGGAATAGTAACTTTGAGTAGCCTTCGGTATACCTCATCTGTCTTTGTGTACTTAGCGAAGGTGGGCTTGGTGATGAAAATATACTTTATCTCTTGTTGAATGTTTAGGTCTAATATCAGAGTTTCCAAGAATGCTTTGCCCGTGATACTGCCCTGTATGCCTGCAAACTTGGACCCATACTTTTCCATTGTGAGCATATTTTGCTTGTAGTCTGAGAGAGTAATCAACTTGTTATTGATCACAAATAAACTTGGAAGAACTTTCTTATGCAAAGAGTCAACCTTGTTGAAAAAACTCTGTACTGCAACATCCATTGTCTTAACTCTCTCCTCAAGTTGTAGCATTAGCCTCCTCTTGGTTAAGAATTTCTTGACTTCAAGAATAGTTTCAGTCCTATCTTCAATTTGCAAGGATTCCATCTCTTCTTTTGATTTAGAATTTAAGAATCTGATGATGTCGTTTGCCTCTGTAGGCATTTCTCCCAATTCATCCTTTATCCCGTCGATGGCCTGTCTGTCTTTCTGTACTAGCTCATGCTATTCAAACATAATTTGTATCAGGGGAAATATCTCGGTCACTGATTGACAGATGTCCATCCAAATATTTTCTTTAGCCTCTGACAATGTCTTAGCCATGACTGTTTCCCTCTGCAGCTGCTGCAGTTCCTGTTTGAGACTCTCTGATTGGGAATATAGTGCGCCTGGCACTTGAGGGAGAACTCAGAGAAATTATGAATTTGGGGAAAAAGATACAATGGGAGATTGGAATCCCATAGTCCAATCTCATCAATCTGGTCCAAGAAAGTGCCTCTGAACCATAAGTGTAATTCAACAAAATCAAATTCGCATTTGGGTTTTGAAATTAGGTAATCTTTTTCGGCCAGAGGGATCTGATCGAGGTCAATGGGAGGTGGGAGGAATGGATTTTCATCGATCTTTGAATGTTTGAACTTTGGTGCCATCGATTCAATTGATACCTGTAAAATCTGAAAGAATGGTTATGACGGTAAGTAGTATGTGTTAATGATAGACGTAGAGGGAAAAAGCAGAGAGGATGAAGGTTTCAGCGGCGTCTGGGTCATGAATAGTGAAGAAATGGTGAAAAACGAGATTAATTGAGTGGACGGGTGTTCATTGGGGATCCTAGGACATGTCAACAGGCTAATGGGTATGTTTTCCCACATTGGTTGGCCAACAGATATTTCAGGGATGAGGTGGAAGGTAACTGATGGGTGACGGGTGCGTGAGGAAAAAGGTATGCTGATAGAGTAATGGCACATGACTTACGAACGACGGTAGTGGAGTGTGACGTCATGTGTCAAAGGTGGTATGGAAATCTAGCATGGCGTTTTATTAGATATCAGCTGTAGATATGAGCACCCTTTTCTCAACTGTTGATCTAGGCGCACCCTTTAATCACAGAGCACGAATCACATTATATTGCAAAAACTTAGGATAATGCCTTTTTGTGGGTTTTTGCGTTGCTCCTCTTTCATTTTGTCACCAAGGGGTTAGAACACAACATTCTAACATGAAAACAAAGAATCACAACCAACTTTATGCTTGTTTTATTGAAAGAAAATCCAACTAACCTATGTCCTAATCTATTTACCTAACACATTTAACCCATATTAGATTGTTGGGCTAAAAATTACTCTACCCCGGGGCTATTTGATCAAGTTGAAACACTTTGATCAAATTTATTCACTAACTAACCTATCTAACTTGGCTAAGATTAAAAAGTTTAGCCATGCTTTATTCACTAATCCTATCAACATAAATTCAAAAGACTTGAACATGGTTAGATTGTATGGATCAAGACATTCTTATTGCATGGGGTTCATCATTTTTCTTTTCATACCCTCTTTTATTTATTTATTTTTTCTTTTGTAAATCATTTGCAGAACGACATATTATTTACAACCAAAAATACAAGAGTAAAAAATTTCCAGTCACTAGTTGATCCTATGAAACATAGGGTGATAACATGTTGTTCATAAACTAGTAGATAATTAACTAGCTGAAAATGTTTTATCAACACTCAATCAGTCATTGGACAACATGAAAACTACAACGTAAATGATGGTGACACACCATGAGTTGGGGAAAATATCCCACAATAGAGAAGAATAATATGATGAGAGGAGGGAGGTGGAAACCCCTCCATATTTGGATGAAACCGTAAGAAACCTCATGGTGGAATTACATAGTTGTAAGGTTGACAATGAAAGGCTGATAAAAGACTAGGAAAATCAAAATGAAATTAACATAGTCCTACTGCAAATCCTATCAGATATACAAAGGAAACTATAACATGTACCAACAACCAGTCATATGGACACACATCATACTAAGAAAACCCAAAGTCCACATGAGATACAAAAGCATGGTCCTAAAAGTGGCCACATAAGGAGGAGCAACTCAAAGAAGGTCCAACTTGGATCCAAGAGACACTCAACAGAAGAATCCTCTAGTGAAGAAACTGACAACTCCAAGGAATCTTCTAGTAGTAAGACTAGTTCACATTCCTAGAGGATAAGAAATAAGAGGAAACATTCCAATAGCCATGACCCTCAAGAGTTTAAGAAAGCCAAACCACCCACTTTCGATGGAGAAATTAAGAAGGGGGAAGAAGCAGAAGTTTGGCTACTTGGATTGAAGAAGTACTTCAAATTCCATGACTACTCTGAAAACTTAAAGGCTCGAATAACCATTTTCAACTTGAATGGAAAAGCCTCCATTTGGTGGGAGGACCTTAGGAATGTGAAAGGAATCCATGAGGACTTGTCATGGAAACAATTTGAGAAATACTTCAAGAAGAAGTATCTATCGGAAAAATACTTTGACAGGAAGACCAAGGAGTTCTATGAACTCAAGTTAGGACAACTCACAATAGATGTATATATCAACAAATTTTTTGAGTTGATAAGGTATGTTCCCTACATCCAGGATGAAAAGGTAAATATGCAACGATTTATTAGTGGATTTCCTCAGTCCTTCCATGACATAATTGAATTTGATGAATCCAAGACCTCATAAGATACTATACGGAAGGTAAGGTATTTCTATGAGAAATTCAAGAATAAGGCAAAACCTCATGAGGACTAGAAGAAGAAAAGTAATCCGAGATTCAAGAAGAAGGGGTTTAAATCCTCAAGATTTAAGAACCATGGGAAAAGTTCTAAGATGAGCCTTCCTACTAAAGGTGTATATCATCATAATTTCCCATCTCAGAGTGGTAATAAACCCTTTGAAGCAGCCCTAGGTAGGACTGATTACACAAAGAGATAACCCTTGAAATTTTGGGGTTTTGGAGAAGAACATCTGCTGAGGGATTGTCCACATAGATAAAAAAACAATAGGAGGGTATACAATGTCCAAGAGGCTACCACAATCAATGACGTGTCTAGGAGCATGCCACAAATTTATGCGGTCTTGGATAATAGACAAGCTGACGACCAAGCTTCAGTGGTGGAGATGGAAGGCATGATTTCCAACCATCTAGTTTCCATTTTAATTGAACCTGGTTCTAATATGAGTTATGTTGCCCCTCAAACGGTTGAGAAATGTAAATTGTAGCAAGTAAAACATGCTAAATCATGTTGGTACAACTAGCCATTGGAACCAAAAGAAAGGTAACAGAGGTCATACCAACATGCCAATTCATTATGAATGGATTACCACCCAAGAAACCCTAAAAATGCTCCCTTTAGGATATTATGACCTGCTAATTGGCATGGATTGGTTGGCTACCCATAAAACCAAGTTGGACTGTTACAATAAAACTTTGGAGTGTGAAGATGAAGAAGGGAGAAAAATAACCCTACAAGGAATTCAAAATCATGTCTTAGTTGGACAAATATTAGCCCTTCAGGTGAAGAAGTATTGCAGAAAATGATGTCCTTTGTATGCAATACAAGTGTTGAAATCTGCTGAGAACAATAAACCAAGACTAGAGGACCATCCCATATTAAGAGAGTATAAATATGTGTTTCCAAAAGAGGTACCAGGTCTACCTCCAAGAAGATATATTGACTTTTCAATAGAACTTGTACCAGGAGTGGTGCCAATGTCTAGAACACCCTATAGAATGAGTACACTAGAGCTAGTTGGGCTCAAACTACAACTAAAGGAGATGTTGGACAAAGGATACATTTGGACTAATGTGTCTCCTTGGGGAGCACCAATATTGTTTGTGAAAAAGAAGGATGGAACACTCAGGTTGTGCATAGACTATAGACAACTTGATAACATGACCATTAAGAATAAGTATCCCTTTCCAAGGATTGATGATTTGTTTGACCAATTAAGGGGTGCTACAATTTTCTCCAATATTGACTTGAGGTTTGGATACCATGAATTATGAATTAAGGATAAAGACATCCAAAAAACAACCTTTAGGACAAGATATGGTCACTGTGAGTTTGTGGTGGTGCCATTTGGACTTACCAATGCACCAACCACTTTTATGTGCTTAATTAATAATGTACTCAATAATTTTTTGGATAGATTTGTGTTTCTTTTCATTGATGATATCCCAATATATTCTAAGAATAGGGAAGAACATGAAGAACATCTCAAGCTAGTAATTCAAATTCTAAGAGAACATCAACTCTATGCTAAGTTTAGTAAGTGTGACTTTTTTCAAAAACAAGTCTATTACTTAGGCCATGTTATTTATGAAGGAGTGGAAGTTGACCCTAACAAGATCAAATCCATTATGTATTGGACTACCCCAAAGGAAGTACCTTATATCAGATCCTTTATGGGCCTAGCAGGATACTATAGAAGGTTCATAAAGGGATTTTCCAAGATTGGTTGTCCAATCACCTCCCTTCAGAAAAATGGAGTTAAATTCATTTGAACATCGGAATGTAAAGAGAGATTCAAAGAGTTGAAATACCTTCTAACCAATGCAACTGTACTGAATATTGCATACCCAAACAAGGATTTCCTTGTGTGTACAGATGCCTGCAAGGAAGGGCTCAAAGGAGTCCTTATGCAAGAAGGACATGTGATTTGCTACGAATCCAAAAAATTGAATGAACATGAAATCAATTATGTGACCCATGATATGGAATTGGCTGCCATAGTACATGCTTTAAAAATGTGGAGGAATTACCTCCTAAGTAGAATATTTGTGCTTATGAGAGACCATAATGGGTTGAGATATCTGTTTGATCGACCAAAAATCAATTCTAGACAAGCTAGATGGATGACTCTCCTTAGTGAGTTTGATTTTGAAATCAAACATATCAAAGGAAAAGAAAATAGGGTGGCTGATGCCCTTAGAAGAAGTATGAAAGTGATTCACTTGGAAGTTGTAAACACCTGTGGAACAAACTTCAGGGAGAGAGTCAAAACTCCACAAGAAACATATGCATTTTTCAAGACTGTGAAATCATACTTAGAGAAAGAGCCCACAGGGTTGAAGTATGAGGGTTATCAATTTCTGAATGATGACCTTCTAACTTACAAAGGTAGGTTGTATATCCCAAATTGTGATGACTTGAAGAGGTTCATAATGGACGAACTGCACAAAAGACTATATACCGGTCATCCTGGTTATCAAAAAATGATCACAACCACTAGGAATGATGCCATCATGGTAGTTGTGGACAAACTGAGCAAGGATGCTCACTTTATTCCCGTCAAATCAACGTTCAAGGAAATATATATTTCTATTATTTTCATGAAATAAATATTTAGACTGCATGGCATGCCTAAGGAAATACTTCCCCCAACTTGTAAATATAACTACAACTTTCCAAAAGACTATAGGAAGACTCGATATATGTGGATGTTGGAATTGATGAACCTTTTTGTTAAAAAAGCTAATGTATGTATTTCTGTTATTAAATAAAATGGATAGTGTTGCATAACTGCTGAAGGGGTTTTCAAAGGTAGATCATGATGCATGAGAGAGATGGTTCGGGGAACCAACAATGGTTGAGATGACCCCCACCAGACCAGTACCTTACGAGATTTAAATTATTTAGACCCAAAACAATCCTCTGACCCAAAAGTAAATTATCAGTCAGGATGGTAGTTGGGAAGTCCTTTTCAAGAGTCAAGGAGGAGATGGGAATAGTCCCCATCTGAAAATATTTCTGACCTGACCATGAAATGGAGATTAATACCCACATAATATTTCTGAGGAAGGAAAGAAACAAAGGAAATTCATGGGCAGAGAGGAGGATATGAGGGGAATGAGTCTAGAGACCATTCTCTAAAAAGAGAAGAGCGTGTGCAACTCTATGGTTCCAGGGAGAACTGGAAAACAATCTTGCTGTGGGTGCAAGAATTTGCTGGCAACGTCTTCAGTCCAAGATGATAAACATGGTTGCAAGAAGATGAGTGACTAAGGAATCATCACAAACCCCCTTTCTTGGTAGAGGGAGAAATGATCTACTAAATCCCTGTGGGAATAAGAGAGCGATCTCCATCCCTAGTTGCGCTGAACGAGAAGGAAGAGTCTCTCTCAGAGAATCATGATCTAGATAGGGGGTGGTCAATGGTAAATTCATCCAGGAGTTGCTGTGCCTACGGGTGGGTGGAAAAGGGCACCCCTCTCAGCCGCTGATTCAATTTTTGGTTTCTTGATAAGTATTCTTATACCCTGTGTACCATGATTGAAATGATGGTTGAACGTCTATGTCCATGACTAAGATTTTGCATTGTTTGATTAATATTAGAAATGATTATTGTTTTTATGTAAAGTCTACATTTGAATGGTTTTCTATTTTTCCTTTTCTTAGCAGCAGGAGAATTATTAGACACGGGTCTTCAAATAAATTTAGGAATGAGTTTACGATTTCTGTACTGGTTGGAAAATCCTTAAGGGAATTTTCTCAAGGGTTGATTTTGTAATGCAAGAGTTGGGGTAGACTTCACTTGAACACCTCAGTCCTGTCGACGTCTCGAATTTACCTTTGCAGGTTACTAGATTTGATCTCCATGGAGGGAGGGCACTTTATTCAAACCATTCATTTGTGTGGCTGATGGTTCATGTCCACGGTCCTAAACAAATCATGTCTATGAGTTGAGAGTGCAACTTCAAGACTCGTTAGGGAATCCATATGACCATGATCTTGGAACCCTTCGCTAGGTACAAAAGGAGATAAACTATTTTGGCTTTGGAACTCCGGGAGTCTGGAGCTCCGAGACATTATGACTTTACAACCTTCGAAACCAACCGAAGGTAACCTACTAGTATGGTTACCAATGAGTTTGAACGACATATGGCAGTTTCCTTAACCGTGATCGAGGGATCTATCCCACCTTTAAACCCTGACCCACTTACCGGTCACGAAGTAACACAAGACGTAGATATGAGGATAGTGATTGTTAGATCTATGTCATGGCCAGTCCGATGTTGACCACTACGGGAGAAAGGGAGTGTTAAACAGGTGGAACCCCTGAACTCTGAACTCACAAAGAAATGGGGACTGTAGATATGAGGATGCTTTGGGATCTCTCTTGGTCGTTGGATCTAGACCATGGTCAGCCTGACGCTAACCACTCCGGGAGTAAAAAGAAAACTAGGTGGCCAAATCCCTGAATGCCGAAGTCACGAATCAACGAAGGTTGTATATATATGGGTCTACATGGGCCTATCTCGACCGTGGGATAAAAGGAGTATTGGGAGGTTACCAATGGGAGTTTGGGCTTCAGAGCTTTGGATTATTTTGTAGATAGGAGAGGCTAGAGACTCCTGGAGGTTGTCAGTCCAAAGTGACGTGGCACGCTGACTTCACTTAGGGTGATGTGGACCCATCTTCAACATGCTACATGTCGTATTGATTCGTTCTTTTTACATACCTTATATGCCCATTAGAACATGACACATGTTACCCATTGATGGGCCCCCATGTCATCTCTACCCTTTGCCACATGTCATCCCCCTGGTGCATGCTTTCCTGACCTAATAGATGGTGGAGTACCTGAGACACTGACAGTTCGAGACTTTGGGAACTTGGGATGTTGGAACGCTGGGGTAAATCGGTTGAAGGCCCGGACCTACCTACCTATACCTCTACATTTAATGCACCACCACGTGTAAGTGTGGACCCTTCGAGAGTCTGGGGTTTCAAAATTCTGGAGGTTTGGGGTGGTATATCAAATAATTCAAAAGGGCCGAAGGTTGGAACCATGTGGTAGGATTCCAGGGTTTTAAGAGTAAAGAGGATATGAAAATAGAGAAAATGGCATTCAACGCTAAAGTGTCGAACACTGAAATCCTGTAGGCCTGTGTGTTAAATGAGGGTGTAACTTCCAATTCAGAGCTCATATTTGAGCATGGTGACATTTGTTGAAAATCTCTTGATGAGTAGAAGAAGATGGAGATATCAGGAAGAGGATTTGAGATCTTTGAGTAGAAACATAATTTTTATACCCCATCCCTCTAATGGACACCTAAGGGGTCAGGTGTGTTAAACTCCACCTCCACCTATTAGGACTATGGATGTCCATACAACCACTATTTTGGGCAATGGAACAATCCCTTCATTGATTCTAACCACTGTTCCCTCTATCCAGAATGCATCTGATGCTCCCTTTACATATGGGATGCTGAGTTTCGACTCTAGTTCGGTCCTAACCTACTCTTCTCTATAGACTGTTGGTCTAGGGGAAGGGAGCTCTAATGCTCCCTTGCAAGGATCTATCACAGGCACCACTACCCCATTTAATGCTATCCCTTACGGTGGGGGTAATATCCCTCCTTTGTCCCCTTTGCTTAGAGGCGCTTTTTAGCAGCCGATCGGGCCTAACACCAAATCTAGTTTTTTTAGTGGGGGGTGTTGGAACCTAGGTATTCACCGCTACACTTTTCTCTCATTTACCCTATCCATCCATCAATTCTAAGTTTTATGGTGCTTTCTTATCTCACTCTCCATTGTTTAATTATTCAACTTCATGGCCCCTATTTGTCTTTGCATATTTGCACCATAATTTTTTTTTTCTTGAAAGTGGATACATGTTCTGGTTTGAATTTGGAATACTTGTCATCATAGTGCCACTAATTGATCATGTAGTAGGTTCACCTAGTCTTTGTGTGTGCGCAGGGGATCACCGGGTTCGACAAATTCTTTGACAACTCAGTAAGCTTCCACAGAAACTGGAAGCGAATCAAAACGGTCCATTCGAGCAATAAAACGTAAGTAAATGACAGGATTGAATTTCAACGGTGAATATCCGGCCTTTAGCCCAGATCAATGGTTCCCATGGCATTTGAGGTTACAAATCGTGAAAGACAAGACGCCAAATCACAAGTTCCTAAAACCACGTGCTTATCTCCATTGATGACATCCATCATCACTATATCAATGGTCATTAT
>CBVK0102048579.1:0-14815 GCA_900067695.1 Picea abies
GCATTACAGTGTGACACAGTCCAATAACATAATTTTATGTTGAATAATATTGCAGGGAAAGATGACAGCTCCGCACTGGAACGACCATGCCATTGCAGTTTCAATGGTATTAGGAGGTCGGGGAAGAGTAGAGATTGTACGCCCGGAGTATGCAGAAACGAGGCACAGGGGTAGGGAAAGCGAACGAGAAGAGGAGAGGGGTCGTGAAAGCGAAGGAGAAACGGAGTCGTACAGAAGAGTGGAGGCTGAGTTAAGTGCAGGAGACGTATTCCTCGTTCCTGCAGGCTATCCATCTGTTCAGATTTCAAATTCTGAAGAACACTTTGAAATCCTCACGTTCCTCATCCATAATGAACATAACGACATCAATTTCCTCACAGGTATTGAATATTTGGTTCCAACTGAAATATTCCAGCGGGTCATATCATAGAAGATCATGAATGATTAGTTATACTGTTGCGGATTGATAATTATGGAACGAATGAATGGGGTTTTGCAGGGAAGAATTCTGCCTTGAGGGAGATCAAGGACGAGGTTCTGGCGGTCTCGATGGACGAGGAGGAACAGGCAGTGAAGAAAGTCTTTGAAGCGCAGAAGGACGAAAGGTTTTTGAGAGGCCCAAAGGAACCTCAACGAATTTCGAGCATTGTTTAGAACTAGAATAGATTGCGAGTGGGAGTTGAGGAAATAAATATATATTGTAGATGTAGCATGTACATGCAGATGTAAATACATGGAAGAAATAAATTGCGTGAATTAAATGATGGAATAGGCAAGCTGATCATTCATAGTTACAGCAGCATATAATGGGTCTACGTTCCAATTTTGGAGGTTAATATGCATGCCAGATATTGTTAATCAACCAAGTATCATGTGTTCAAAGTGG
This sequence comes from Picea abies, assembly GCA_900067695.1. NCBI lineage: Eukaryota > Viridiplantae > Streptophyta > Pinopsida > Pinales > Pinaceae > Picea > Picea abies. Next base: position 887 of record CBVK0102048579.1, read on the forward strand.
ATGCCGAGTTCCATGGGGTGCTGTTTCGTTTTCTGTTAATCAATCAAGTATTATGTGTTCAAAGTCGATGATTTCTATGGGGTGCTGTTTTGTTTTTCAAAATACAAGAAGTTGATCTTAAGAGTAGGCGATATCATAATGGAAAACTAAATGGAAAACCAGTTCTGGCACAACCTAAAATCCCTTTAAAACACACAAACTTCAGATATGGAGAGACATAGACTTGAGACACATAGTTAGGGATAAAATCCCTTTTAAGATATGGAGAGATATAGACTTGAGACATAGAGTTAGGTATTTGGCTCGGATGAGGAGAGACATGGAGTGAGGGATTTGGCTTGGATAAAGAGAGACATAGACTTGAGACACAGAAAAGAGTAGATGCAGAAGCAGGCCAGATCAGAGTTGTTCCCATCTTCAGGGAGAGTACTTCAAGAACTGAATCTCCACTGCATAATTACGAACTCAATAGTATCGAGATGGACCCCAACTCTCTCTTGGTTCCTCACTATATAACTGCAGATCTGTACATGTATGCTCATGAAGGTCTGTTACAGAATCCCTTTTTTAAAGGAAGCTATTTTGATTGCATTTTATATTTCTCTAGTTATGTAATTGCTTGGACTTGTTATACAGGAAAAGGAAGAATTGGGTGGGTGCACAACCAGAACCAGAAATTGATCGAGCAAGATCTGGAAGCTGGGCAGATTTATTACGTTCCCAAGGGTTCATTGTTCTACGTGATTAACCCTGACAAAAACCAGAGATTACACATCATCAATTTTTTGCCAAACAAAAATCCTATTCATCCCGAACGACACCATGAGGTAATTGGTTGGCGTATTCGCCTGATCAAATTAGATGAAATGTCGATAATTGTTTGTCTGGTTGGTTTGTTTTGATGAATTGGAGGTAACTGTTTTATGTTTTTGGTGTGGCAGTCATTTTATGTTGCAGGTGGGCAAGACCCACAGACTCTGTTCTCAGGTTTCAGACGTCAAACTCTTGCAGCAGCATTTGGTGTAAGTTACAAGCATTCCTATATGACAACACTGTTATAAAATAGCGCTGTTCTTTTTTACTCCTCCCTATAACAGGGTTGTATGTGGGCAGTGTATCCATTTTTGTCTCACGAGAATTCTTTCTATATGGACTTATTTGGCTTTTGGGATGCTTCGCCCCATACGTCACACCACATAGCACCACAGGAGTTACTAATATTTGGAATTTAACTAACTACTGATTGATGAAGATGGGTGTGTTAGTAGTAAACAGCACTGATATCTGCAAAAGGGACCAGCTATTGATTGTTCAAAATGGGTATGTTAGTGGAGAGATTAATGAACGATTGGTAATTAATGTTGTTGATTTTGATCAGACTGATAGCCGAGAGGTTGAAAAAGTGCTGAGCAAGCAAGACAGAGGAGCCATAGTTTCCATGGGCAAAGAGCAGGGCAAAGAGCAGAGGACTGCTGAATTACTATCCTGGTCATGGTCATCATCAAAGAAACACGAAAACTCTGAGGAAGAGAAGCCATTCGATCTACAGAAGAAGAAGCCCGACTTCTCTAATGACAATGGCCAGTACATAAAAGCTGATCGCAAGTCATTCCGTCCCTTGAAAATACAAGACCTGGCAATTGCACTTACAAAAATCCAACAAGTGAGTTCGAGTCCGCCCTGAGTGCTCATGAAAAATAAATGTTTTATCAGCATAAATCCATTTTAATTTTTTTGGCATGACACAGTCCAATAACATAATTTTATGTTGAATAATATTGCAGGGAAAGATGACAGCTCCGCACTGGAACGACCATGCCATTGCAGTTTCAATGGTATTAGGAGGTCGGGGAAGAGTGGAGATTGTACGCCCGGAGTATGCAGAAACGAGGCACATGGGTAGGGAAAGCGAACGAGAAGAGAAGAGGGGTCGTGAAAGCGAAGGAGAAACGGAGTCGTACAGAAGAGTGGAGGCTGAGTTAAGTGCAGGAGACGTATTCCTCGTTCCTGCAGGCTATCCATCTGTTCAGATTTCAAATTCTGAAGAACACTTTGAAATCCTCACGTTCCTCATCCATAATGAACATAACGACATCAATTTCCTCACAGGTATTGAATATTTGGTTCCAACTGAAATATTCCAGCAGGTCATATCATAGAAGATCATGAATGATTAGTTATACTGTTGCGGATTGATAATTATGGAACGAATGAATGGGGTTTTGCAGGGAAGAATTCTGCCTTGAGGGAGATCAAGGACGAGGTTCTGGCGGTCTCGATGGATGAGGAGGAACAGGCAGTGAAGAAAGTCTTTGAAGCGCAGAAAGACGAAAGGTTTTTGAGAGGCCCAAAGGAACCCCAACGAATTTCGAGCATTGTTTAAAGTAGAGTAGATTGTGAGTGGGAGTTGAAAAAATAAATATATATTGTAGATGTAGCATGTACATGTAGGTATAAATACATGGAAGAAATAAATTGCTTGAATTGAATGATGGAATAAGCAAACTGATCATTCATAGTTACAGCAGCATCTAATGGCTCTACGTTCCAATTTTGGAGGTTAATATGCATGCCAGATATTGTTAATCAACCAAGTATCATGTGTTCAAACTGGATGCAGACTTCCATGGGGTGCTGTTTCGTTTTCTGTTAATCAATCAAGTATTATGTTTTCAAAGTCGATGACTTCTATGGGGGTGCTGTTTTGTTTTTTAAAATAAAAGTTGATCTTAAGAGTAGGCGATATCATAATGGAAAACTAAATCCATTTCTGGCACAACCTAAAATCCCTTTTAAAACACAGAAACTTCAGATATGGAGAGAAATACACTTTAAAACACAGAAACTTCAGATATGGAGAGAAATACACTTTAAAACACAGAAACTTCAGATATGGAGAGAAATACACTTGAGACACATAGTTAGGGATAAAATCCCTTTAAAACACACAAGCTTAAGATATGGAGAGATATAGACTTGAGACACGGAGTTAGGGATTTGGCTCGGATAAAGAGAGACACAGACTTGAGAAATAGAGTGAGGGATTTGGCTTGGATAAAGAGAGACATAGACTTGAGACACACAGTTAGGGATTTGGCTTGGATAAAGAGAGGCATAGACTTGAGTGATAAACTTTGGGCATGGCCATTACTTATGAATCCTTAAGGATATAGGGATTTACATACAGACACATATGACTTGGATAAAGAAAGGCATAGGCACATAGTTGAGAAATAAACCTAAGGCATAGCCATTGCTTATGACTTTGGATAAAGAGTACTTATGAATCCTTAAGGATAAAGGGACTTACAAACAGACACATATGACTTGGATAAAGAAAGAAAGGCACATAGTTGAGAAATAAACCTAAGGCATAACCATTGCTTATGACTTTGGATAAAGAGAGGTACACATAAACCTAAGGCATAGCCATTGCTTATGAATTCTTAAGGGCACAAACACTTAGATAGAGAGAGGCACAAACTATACAAACTTGAGACATAAATATTAGTAAAGAGACATAAACTAAACAAACTTGAGACATAAATATTAGTAAGTACTTGAGACATAAACCTAGGAAATAACAATTACTTATAAAGGGATTCGATCTAGAGACATAATCCTTAAGGATAAAGGTGCCCGATATAGATAGAAATAGGCATAAAGAGACATAATCCTTAAGGGTAAAGGTATTAGGCATAAAGAAACATAATCCATAAGGGGATTTGATCTAGACATAAAGAGACACAATCCTTAAGGGTAAAGGTATTAGGCATAAAGAGACATAATCCATAAGGGGATTTGATCTAGACATAAAGAGACATAATCCATAAGGGGATTTGATCTAGACATAAAGAGACATAATCCTTAAGGATAAAGGTACCTGATATAGATAGAAATAGGCATAAAGAGACATAATCCTTAAGCCTAAAGGTATTAGGCATAAAGAGACATAATCCATAAGGGTAAAGGTATTTGATCTAAACAAAAATATGTATAAAAAAACATAATCCTTAAAGTTAAAGGCAGTTGATCTAGACATAATATTTAAGAGTAAAGGAATTTGATTAGATAGAAAGAGACATAGACTTAGACATGGGGAAATTCATGGATCAATGTAAATAGAGAGAGAAAAAGACTTGAGACGTAGACTTAGACATGAGGAAATTCAACAACCATTAGACTTAACCTATGAACTTAAGAAAAGAACCTTAAGGATAGATGGATTTGACCTATAAATAACCTTAAGGTAACCTTAAGGGAGGAGACATAAACTTGGGAAATTTGATAACTATTAGATTTGACTTATGAATTCAAGAAAGGAACCTTAAAGGAGGAGACATAAACTTGGGAAATTCGATAATAATTAGATTTGACCTATGAAGTCAAGAAAAGAGCCTTAAGGGTAGATGGATTTGACTTATAAATAACCTAATAACCTTAAGGGAGGAGACATAAACTTTGGAAAATTCGATAACCATTGGGAAAATTCGATAACCATTAGATTTGACCTATGAATCTAATAAAATAACTTCAAGGGTAGATGGATTTGGCCTATAAATAACCTACCTTTAAGGGTAGATGGATTTGGCCTATAAATAACTTACCTTTAAGGGATGAAGCGTAAACTAAATAACCTATCTTTAAGGGTGAGGCAGAAACTAATAACTTTTATAAACTTGAAGGAAATTGATAACCATTAGATTTGATCCTGAATCCAATAGAAGAACCTTAAAATAGAAGGATGTGACCTAGAAGAAATTTAAGAATAATGACCTTGCACATTATTTATAGAAATTGAGGAAACTCAATAACCATTAGTTTTGATCTTTAAATCCAATGGAAGAACCTTAAGGATAGAAGGGTATGACCTAGAAGAAATTTAAGAAGAATAAAAACCTTTGTACACTATTATACAAATTGCGAGATATGTTAATGTTACGAAATGGATACTTAGGGATAAGGAAGAAATTACCACAATGAAACTTAGGGATGAGGAATGAGTTTCCATAGTAACCTAATGCAATTGCGAGGTATTCAAATGTTAAAGAATCAATGTTTTTTGAATCCAATGGAAGAACCTTAAGGATATAAGGGTATGACCTAGAAGAAATTTAAGAAGAATAAAAGCCTCTGTACACTATTATACAAATTGCGAGATATGTTAATGTTACGAACTGGATACTTAGGGATAAGGAAGAAATTACCACAATGAAACTTAGGGATGAGGAACGAGTTTCCATAGTAACCTAATGCAATTGTGAGGTATTCAAATATTAAAGAATCAATGTTTGTATGCTAATGTCAGAAATTGACATTGAAGCATAGTGAAGCAATTACCACAATGATATTTAAGAATCATGAATGAGTCACCACATTCACCTACAAAAATTGTGAGGTATGCTAAGGTTAAGAAATTGGTACTTAGAAATGAAGATGGGGTTTCCACAATAACCAATGCATATCACATCCAAGAGAACAATTGATTAATAACCTAAGGAAGAATAAGACAAATAAAAAAACTTGGTTGTGAAAGTTAAGGTGATGATAATTCACTTGAGTACTAAAGTTAAGGTGATGATAATTCACCTGGGTACTAAAGTTAAGGAATTGATAAAAAAAACGATACGCGGGGATGAGAAAGGAGTTGGCACACTAATCCAAGAGAGTAAATGAATAATAATGTAACAAAGATTTAAAGACAAATAAAGGACCCTAGATGTTAATGTTAAGAAAATGATATTTCACTTACATTAAGGTTAAGTATAACTAATATTTAAGATTGAGAGAAATTGATCAATAACATCATAAGGAATATAGACAAATAAAAAACCCTAGAAGCTAAGGTTAAGAAAATGACATTTCACTTACATTTTGAGGTCAAGTATAATTAATATTTAGGATTGAGAGAAATTGATCAATAACAACATAAGGCCCTAAATGCTAAGGTTAAAAAAATGATATTTCATTTACATTTTGAGGTCAAGTATAATTAATATTTAGGATTGAGAGAAATTGATCAATAACAACATAAGGAATAACAAAAGACGACTTAAAGAACTTGGATGCAATGGTTAAGAAACTACTATTTTACTTGGTTGGTTTATTTTACTTGGTTGGTTTTTAAGCTTAAAAAACTAATATTTTACTTAGTTTTTAAGATTGAACCTAATTGTAAGTAAGTAGTTACAACCATAATCTAAGAGAATAATTTTCTTGTAAAAACTTAATATATCAATAATTTACAAAAGATAAAAAAAGGAAAATAAAATGTAAAGGTTCTTATTGATTTATAGGGAAATAATGACACATCATGTATGCCTTTGTAATTTCTATACTATATGTTTAACTTACATTACATGTTTAACTTGCATTAAACTGTAGAAAAAATGGAGGCAAATTCTAGGTAATGCTCGAAAAGTAGATCTAATTACAAGTTTAACTTACATTAAACTGTAGAAAAAATGGAGGCAAATTCTAGGCAATGCTCGAAAAATAGATTTATTATTGACAAACATTGCATGTTTAGCTTGCATTAAATTGTAGAAAAAATGGAAGCAACTATAGGTAATAGGTAATGGTGGAAAAATAGATCTATTATTGACAAGATCATGTTAGACATAGAAAAAATAAAAATGTCACATGTGATATGGAGCATAAAGTTGCCATATGGACATGTAGACATAGGTATAATTGTCATATGGACATGTTAGATAGGTATAATTGAAAGTATTGTTTGTAATATGGAATTTAAAGTTGTAGTAGCAAACACAAGGAACATAAGAATAAAACAATTATTAAATGATAAGAGAAAAATAAGTTAAAGATAATCTAAAAACTTTTAACAATCACAAGAATAATTTAATAATTTAATGCCAATTTTATAGAAAGAGGATTTAAAAAATATGAAACTGAAAGAACATAAGAATACAATAATTATTAAATGATTAAGTCAAAAATTGAATAGAATAAGAGAAAGATAAGCTAAAGATAACCTAAGAACTTTTAATAATCACAAGAATAATTTAGTGTCAAATTTATAGAAAGAGAATTTAAAAAATATGAAAAGCAATCTAAAAAAACAAGGAAATCCAAAAACAAAAATAAGGGCATTAAAAAAATATGAAAGATAGTTAGAAGTGCATAATGAAAGATAGTTAGAAGTGCATATAGATCACAAATTGAGGTTACATTTTGGGTAAGGCTACTTTCAAGAATGATAAAAAAGATGTTAGAAGGTTTCAAAAGGATTTGAAAAAGGAGGAGTTTTAATAATGATCATGGTGGTTATAAGGGTTAATTAAAGATTGAAGTTATAAGGATGTAAAAAATTAAAGTTATTGATTTTGAAAATTCATTTATTTGGATAATTATTCATTATATAGTTAAACTAAAAATATTAACTTTCACACTAAAATATTTATATGAGAGTTTTTTGTATTATCATCTATTGATTATTTGGGTTCGTTTTTATTGATGTCAATCTTTGAAGCAAGTCTGGTAGCCCAAAAACATGGTTAAGGGATCCAATTTTGTACGTGTCGTGTCATTTTTGGTGATATGTGGAACATCACATAACTCCTCACAGTTAGAAAGTTATGGCCTTTTTCCAGATTTCCTAGAAGGTCAAAGAAGTCAAAATTATTCTAGAAGCTCCTAGAAGAAGTTGACTAGTCAAATGGGTGAAACTATGAGTTAATCATGGGTTAAGTGGTTGTATTAAGAAAATAATTTAAAAATAAATTAGTTACAACTATAAGTGGAGAACTTACTATTTGTGGGAAGTGGTTGAGCTAAGTGGACAAAGTGGTTAAGTGGATACTTATAGAGGAAGCTACTTGGAGAGTATAAATAAGAGAGTAAGGGTCTCCCATTAGCACCTATTGAGCATATTGAATATCTATAAGTGACTGATGTAACCAAAGGAGATCTAAGGTAAATTTCAGATGGAAGGCGAAGTAAAGAAGGCCGAAAATTCAAGGGAGGATAATTCTTTTGATGATGCTTTCTAAGCTTGTGGGTTGGTGTAGTTTGGTAGTTACACTCTGTGGAAGATAGGGTTTATGGCTAGTCCTGAAACTAGTCTAAAACAAGTTTTCCGAGTAAAAATGTCATAATTTATTCATAACAGATCCAAATTCAGTGAGACCAAATGCATTGGTTATATTACAGATCCATACAACAAGTATTTTGCATGTGGCATTCCCTACAATTTTTCTCTCTAGAATAAGCAATAATTCAACAAGGTCTGCCATTTTTTCTATAACTCCTTTTCTAGGAGGTTCCAAGAAATGACACATGGAGGAATTGTAGAGAAGAAACTGAAGAACATAGTGTACCATTTTCATACCTTTACTCACTATAGGTACAAAGTTATGCTATTTGAAAGTTAAGGTTTGTGGATAATCCAAAAAGGGTACTATGAGACTTAGGTAAGGGTTGATGAAGATTCCATTATTTTGTTTCTGAATTTATTGGTATAGTTTGAGGATGCATATTAGTTAGGGTTTGTTGTGAGGGTTTTTTGCATTTAACTTACGGTTCATGGTTTATGAACGATACTTGGTTCATGAGACATAGTTGTTATTCAAGCACATGATTTGAGTATTTTTCTATGGTATATATTGTGATTGTTGGAGCACTTGTGAGGCACCTTGGTTGAGGTGTGCTACTAAATACTGATTTTATTTGAGGCTACATTTTAGTTAGTGTTTGGTATAGGGTTGATGTAAGGGATTTCTCCATTTATATTATGGTTCATGGTTTGTGAATGACACTTCATTGATGAGACATATTTGTGATTCTAGCACATGGTTTGAGGTATAGACTTGTGGTATAGTGTTTGAGGTATATGTGATCAGATCAGATTGGTTGATGAGTATACAGTGATATATTTGACATAACATGTTGTGATAGTGACATATTCAGTTTCTACATTTGGCACTTATATTTCAAGGAGGTTGGACGAGGCAAGGAAAGATGGTTGTAGACACCTTTCGATTGTATCTAAAGAACTTAGGGGGTTATAGCTTCCTTTTGGTTGGAGCCGGAAAATTAGGGAGTTGGAGCTTCCCTCAGGTTGTAGCCTGAAAACTAGGGGGTTGGAGCTTCCTTCCAGTTGGAGCTAGAAAACAAAGGAAGTTACAACTTTCTATGAATGTACTTCTTTAACATATATAAGAAAAAACATTATGTGGTTTTCTCCCGCATTGGGTTTCCACATAAAAATAATGGTGCACTATGTATTGTGTTGATGTGTATGGTTGTTCATTGTTCATTTATACTTCTTATATTTGATGCCATTGATACATTGCTTATACGTTAATTAATATACACTGTGGTTAAAAGATTAAAAGGGTTAAAAAGTGAAATAAATTACACATTATTGATTCACCCCCCTCTCAATAATCCAACATCATTAAGAAGGTAATATATAAAAATTGTGAACTATAATTTCTATTAACAAAATATTAAAAAAACAATTAATCCCTTATCGTTTTTCTTGAGGTTTAATAGATCAAAGTTGATCTTAGTTGATGGTAAAGATCATCATCATCATCATCATCATCATCATCATCATCATCATAATATTATGTTCACAAAGAAAGAGAAATAATCCAACAAGGTGGAGGTATTATGAATGATAAAAAAGGATAAGTTGTGTATGCATACAAAAAAAAAAAGCAAAATAGAAATAAATTTGAAGACAAAGTACAAGAAGAATAAATGATGACAATCATACATTTAAATCTAAACTAAAATGAATAAGTTAAAATAGGTAATTGAGAGAGAAGAGGAGAGAAGGTTGTTTGGAATTTTACCCCTTTGTGAAGGAATATGCCAACTTTGCAAACATACAAAAGTCACTTGTATAATGAAGGTGTCATGACATACTTGGATTTATGAATCCCCTAATGTCGTGAACAACATTTGAACCCTTTCCATAGAGGAATAAATTTTTCTTTAGAAGGCTTAGAGTCTGGGGTTAAGGAACTCGCAAAAGGGAAAGCTAAGGACATCTAAGGCTAATAAGAAAAAATCCTAAAAGTTGGAGGGCCTATCCTCATCCATTACATTCATAAGTTATTCAATTTATTAGGTAGGGTTTCCCTAAACATGAGACTCAAATCCCCATTGTTCCTATTTTTAAAATTGAGGATAAAAAAATCCCTCTAATTATAGGGACATTATGGTTATCCCTCTTTTATCCAAGTTGTATGGAATTATTCTGGAAAATAACATTAGCATATGGATAGAAAGTCATGGGAAAATATCCAAATTCCAAGCCACATTTAGGAGTTATCATTCAACTGTGGACCACCTTGTTACACTTAGGATCATTCTGGAGGAGTGTTGCAATAAAAAAACCAATCTTCTATGTTGCTTCATTGAGTTTAGAAAATAATTTGACACAATGGTTGGAACTAACCTCTAGAATAGATTAGAAGAGATAAATGTTCATTTTGAATTGAGCACTATTGCAATAAAGTTGTACTAGAATGCCATTTCCAAGCTGAGAAACACCAAGGGATGATCAGAAGAAATTAATTATAATATAGGAGTTAAATAAGGTTCCCCCCTATCCATTACCTGTTTTAGCATATGCATTGACAAGTTAGAGAGTTTCTTAGAAGAAGCAATGTGTGTCAACATACCTCTAGATAGTATAGTCATCATCCTTATTATGCATGTTGATGATATTGTTCTTCTGGAAATGAGCCCCTATGATATTCACAAACAACTAAATATTTTTGGCTAAATCATTGGGGTCTTGAGGAATAGGTCACTCTAGAGAATAACAATATTATTTAAAATATTTACATTTAAATTTAAGAAGAAGTCATGCTGCAATAAACAATTAGAGGATAAGAAAAAATTAAGATACTACAAGGAGGTGATCAACCCTACTGTATAAGACCAAAATCATCTCTTTGTTTTAACTAGCATAAAGGAGAAAATGTATAAGACCAAAATCATCTCTTTGTTTTAACTAGCATAAAGGAGAAAATCAACATTGCTAAAATAAGAACAAACTTTTACCAGATTCATAGTGAAATAGGACATAGGACAATTCCTAAAATGCCGTGGGTTGAATGAATTTGTCATCTTTGTGATGATAAGATGGTTGATTTAGGAGTTCTTTTCATAAATCTTTTCAAGTACGAAAATAAAACTTTAAAGCAAACCAAGTCATTTCTTACCCTTTTTTTAAGGTCTGATAAACCAATGTTGATTTTAGTAGAAGTTAATAGCCATTATCATCATCTTCTTAAATTCATAATAAACTATGCATTTACCCTATTAGAAAATTAAAAAATTTAAATGAAATTAGTAAACTTGAACATAATAAAGTCACATGAATTTTGAATTGGTAGAGTTCACATCAATTTTGAATTGGTAGAGTTAATGGATGCTGAAAATGTTTACTTTAATCTTGTGAGGTGGTAGAATGTGGTGAAGATGACTACCCAACATTGATTGGTTAACCCTTATTTGTGTGCACCAAAGACCATGATAATGTTAAAGAACAATTTTGCACTACATTGTGATTCAGCAATAAAAGTTCAAACATTCAAGTAGATTTATTTTACTTTAATCTTGTAAGATGGTAGAATGTGTGGTGAAGATGACTACCCAACATTGATGGGTTAACCCTTATTTGTGTAGGCCAAACACTATGATAATGTTAAAGAAAAATTTTGCACTACATTGTGATTCAGCAAATAAAAGTTCAAACATTCAAATAGATTTATTTTAGTTAGAGAAGTTCCATATATTAAAATTTATATTAAGTCAAAAATAAAAATAATATATATATAAAATTATAATTAAAAAAAAACCAATAAAAATGAGAAATTATAATAATAATAATTTGTTTCCAAACGTTGGATGATTCAAAGGTTGTTAAATGTTGGATGATTCAAAGGTTGTTAGCAGAGTGAAAATAGCAAGTCTGCAACCCTTGCTGTCCCAAATTTGTATCTGTCACCTTGAACATGATTTTGCCTAGAAGTCTTTCACGCACATATATCAAGAACTAAACCAAGCGATGGATAGGCTCTCCAAATAAGCCTTGGAATGTTGCGTCTCAGGAGTTCTATTATTAATTGGAAAATGGAACGTATGTATAAGAACTTGACCTCTAAAGTGATCTCTAAAGTTTCGGTTACAAGATGACGAGTTTCAACATAGTTGGACGTTTATGAGATGAAGGTAGTTTGGCTCTGCATCATTTTTTTGGGATCAATTCTGTAAATGAAATGCTAATTACACAGTAATATATTTGTGTAATAAAAAATATATATATTTCTCTCATATATATATATATATATATATAATTTTTTATTTATGAGAAGTTATTTTTAATTTTAATAATCATTATAATTTATGAAAAATTATTTTTAATTTTTAATTTTTAATTTTAATATTTTAAATTTGAGTAATTAATATTTTTTTCAATTTCAATTTTATTTAGAATATCAAATCAATTTATCATATTGTCGTTTCTTACATATTTAAACTTTTTCATACCATGAGTTAAAGGTTTTCGAGTACCAAAAAAGTTAATAAAAAAAAGATAAATGGTATAAAACTAAGAATTTTGAAGAGAATAAAAATAAATAAAAATTATGATGTAATTTAATTTAAACAACATAAGAATATATAAGAATATAAATAATAAATAATTTTATTTTTTTAAGAACAATAATAAAAGTTAATAAATAACAATGCTTTTTAGAAAGGAAATCTCATTTACTTTTTATGTTTACCAATAATTCTTAATGATCTCTAAAAATAGATATCTCATACACATATAAAATTATTTTACCATTAACAAAAATAGCATAGTAATAACAATGGAATGTTTCAAGATTTATGGTTTTAACATGTCTCTATAAAAAAAATTCAATTTCCTTCCTAAGATGTTTTAGAAAAAATGGAATGCCAGAATAGGGGACCTCCACGATTAGGTTTACCCTATCCACCACCTGCAACAGGCTCCTTGTTTTCGTTTGCACTAGATCCCTTGTCAGCGTGATTCGAGTGGGAAAAACAATGGTATCAAGAAGGTGATTGTAGATCGTATTGGAAAATTGCTAGTTTGACCACTGAATCTGCATTTATCTTCTTTCGGTCATTGGATCTGTGCTATCCTCACCCTAGCTTCACCATGGGTAAGCCTCCCAACCCAAAAGAGGAAGCATTTTATTCTTTGATCAAGTTATCTAACGTTGTTGGTGAAAAAGATATTAAAAAGAGTCTACAAAACCATTCCCAAACTAGATATGCCATCATCATAAGCTGAAAGGAAATCTATTCTCATGAATGCAAGGGCTTGGTTGGTAAATTCACAGGACTTTGGCCAAGTCATAGAGAAGACCAAGATTAGATTTTAGAGAAATGGGCTATTCTGGGTAACATTTCTGGGTTTTATTACAGAAAAGGTTTCTATGTGTTTACTTTTATCAACAAAGAAGAGCAGGATCTAATCTTTAGATTGGGTTCCTACTTCATGGGCTCCAGGGGAATGTTCCTTTCCATTGGACCCTTAATTTTGATTATGACATGGAAATTTCCTCTCCTCCCATATGGATCAAATTGCCACATCTCACCATTATTTTATCGGATGAACACTAGCTTAAAACTATTAGCAATAAGTTGGACTATTACATTGATTGTTCTAAGCCAAAAGGGAATATTTCCACTTATGCTATAATTTGTGTGGAAATATATTTTGAAAAGGAATTTCTAGAGGCGATTCAACTCAATTTGGAGGGATGAAGCTACCTTCAAGCCCTTGATTACAAGAAGACCCATTTGAAGTGAAACACTTTCCATGAGTATGTTCATTTCACTAAAATATACCCAAGAGTTCAAGAAAATCAACCATCTTTGAAGCAGACACCAACTCCTCAAAATAATTATGAT
>CBVK0102048591.1:0-12697 GCA_900067695.1 Picea abies
CTCTCTCCTGATGATGTTGTAGAATACCCTTCTTGTTAAAGGGGAGTGTTGAAATATTGCAACTGCAAAGAATATTCTACTTTTTATTGAGTTATTATCTTATAGATCAATCCCCTTTTGTGGATTGATCATGTTGATATTTATGTATGACCAAATCTCATTTTGTGGATTGGTCAAACCCTAACTAAATTATGCTAAATGAGAAGTCGGCCCCAAGGGATAATTAAAGTGGTTTTAGCCACTAAGTGAAGAATTCGGCCATGCTTGATGAAAGGACACAACCCTAGCGCTCCCCGACTAGTATAAATAAGAGACACTAGCACCTCATTCACTCACTCACTCAAGTCACTCATCTAGTGCGCAAGTTTGAAGGAATTTGCAGTTGCCGGAAGAAGGAGAGAGAGAGGTGCATTGCTCGGTCTTGCATATTCTCTAGTGTTTGGTTTATTATCTTGGCATTGTATTGGCAATCTATATTAAGGAAATTTTTGTTGGGTTTTTTTCCCCCATGATGGTTTCCCAAGATAAATGTTGTGTACCTTGTTATTGTGTTTCTTTCAATGATCTTTCTTATGCTATTATTGTCTAGTAAATTGAAAATAACTTAATAGCAGCTCTAAATTTAACAAAATATGTACCAGCAAAAATTCATGTAGATTGTGGGCTCAACGATCTGCAAGAGATTAACTAGATCCAAATTGTGCTTCTTCCAAGTGGATCATGTGCCTCTGACATAGGTTTCCACCAAAACCTCTCATGCATCCGCAACATGGCTTTGATTGGATTGTGTCACATTGCAAATAAGAAAATGGAGTACCATAAGGTTTGGAGGTTAAATCTCATCGATACAGAAGGAAAAGGTTTCATATAAAACTGTGAGTGACCTCCTCTTGCCCACAGCCTCAAAGGAAATGACATTTCTCCACGACCTGTAGTTGTTAGTGCAATTATATTGATAAGTATTTCCAAACTTATTGATACTTACCACTCGAATTCCATGCAATTTGAGAACCACCCAAATCAAGAACCCCACAAGAAAGCAGAGATCGATCTGACTTGGAAGTCCCAAGGTCGAGTCTTATCTGAATCTATTTGAAATTTTTTAAACTAACAAACTCAAAAAATGTTAAAGTCGAAGAATCCCATGCCTATGCACAGTTGGAAGATACCCCACATGTAGCAACAACAATGACAAATACTCTCCCAACATTCACACACACTACTCACCAATTAGAAAGAACATGACTCCCACGCATAGTTGTAACATAGATACACATCAATTCCATGGAGAAAATCATTAGTTGAATTCAATTTGAGCATCCCACTAGCACCACATGTATCGCACAAAGAAGAGACCCAATTCCCATGCATCCACTGGAGGTAACATGATTTCTTCTTGTTTTTTAAAGATTCACCTCCTCTTAAATTGAAATATGCTACTTCCTTATTGAAGTAAAAGACGCAAAACGTTGATTGTCTTCTTAAGTAATTATAATGTTTTGAAGGAAAAGTGGTTGAATGTTGGTTGTCAACTAGTGTGGGTATTGCATTATAAAATACTCTTTGAGACTAATTGAAAGAAACATGAGTGTTTTTTTTAAAAGAAAGTGGAAGATTTATCTTTTTGTAATATTTTGAAAGGAGAAGTGAGAGAGGCTTATTGAAGCCTCATTAAAAAGGATAATCTCACATCATTGAAAAGGAGAATAAAAGATAAATGGAGAATTTCATGTACAAAATATTTTAATAAAAAAATCATTTTATCAAGGTGGATGTGTCTTAAACCAAGCCTAAAATTGAAATGAGGTCATTGTCATCAAAGACAAATCATTATAAAAATCACACTTTGGGGTGCATTCTTGATTGAACCCAACACCCTCAAATTTTTTAGCCTAATTGGTTGGTTCTTACTATGAAAGGATGGAATTGCAAGAAGCCCTCTTTTTTGTCAAATAAATCATAGTTTTTAAACATATTGTACCAAGACCTACCTACACAAGGAATTTGTATTCAGTGGTTTAAATGGCTCGAATCCAATAATTAATAGAGTTATTAAACACTCTAATACTCACTGTTAAGGACAACACAAACATAATCAACAAAGGAACTCGTCAATCTATTCTAACTTATTTTCAAGTTTCACCAATCAAAGTTGAACTTCTTCAGAATCGGTCACTAGTCCAACATGATGAAATATAACTCAAGAATATACAACTTCTACAGTATTTTGAACCAATATTTGTTCAGAACAATCCTTTATTTGAATTTGATTTCCATCAATTTCAAATTTCATATTCCAATCAATAGCCACCATAGTAATGCAATTATAGATGATTATTCAAATGAAGTTGAAGTTTTACATGAACCTAAATTTCAAGTGTCCAAAGAAGAAAACCTTTCAATGATGTAACAACATGCAGTAAATCAACTTCCACAAATTTTCAAGCAATGTATTCAAAATCATCTTCGAAATCCTATAATCATAGCTTGATAATAAATCCACAACAACAAACATAGAACATGACTTGGATATGATAAGGGAGTTACATTTCATATTCCTAACTATTCCAAACCAATCCACTTCCAAAGCATGGGATTCCTTCAAGGAGATTCCATTTCACTTACTGCATTTCAACATCAGAGCCAACATTGTCATCGAGTTGGTCACATGGAGAATCAATGTTTTGATCTCGCCAACATTGTCATCGAGTTGGTCACATGGAGAATCAATGTTTTGATCTCCATCCTTGTCTTCATTGTGCGAATCATCATTCAAATAAATGTAAAAAGAGGAAGAAATATTAAAAGAAAATAATTCAATATGGTTG
Organism: Picea abies; assembly: GCA_900067695.1. Taxonomy (NCBI): domain Eukaryota; kingdom Viridiplantae; phylum Streptophyta; class Pinopsida; order Pinales; family Pinaceae; genus Picea; species Picea abies. Next base: position 2,829 of record CBVK0102048591.1, read on the forward strand.
GATAAGTTCTTGGCAATAGAATCAACAAGTCAAGAAGTTACAAAACTCTTACCATCAATTTCACACTCAACTAAATACATTTGCACAAATAAGCTACAAAAGAATATAATTTCAAACAATTGTTACAAATGAAAATTTTGGACATGATTGGAGCCCATTCTAAAATTGAAAATTGAGTAAAATGATAAAATGGTACTCTACTACACCTCAAGAGGGGAAGTAAATTGATGAATTCAAAATAGTCATTGGTCAACCAAAACCATTAGATACATGGTATCAAGTGAAAATGGTTAGTGGACAACCAAAACCACCACATTAATCAAGTCAAAATGGTTAGCATCCAACTAAAAACCACCAAATACAATTGAACATAAGAATCCAAAATCTCAAGCTTGTACCCCATCAAAAGTATTCTCACCTTGCACCTAACAAGAGGAAATATCAATGATGATAGTCAGGGTTCAAGGTTCAAACTCTTATCGATCATAAAAATTAACCAACATTTGGGTATTCCAATGTGGCAATTGGTCTCCTCAACTATTCATTGGGATGTTTTTCAACACCTAATTGAGTCTAAATTCAGATAGAACTTTAGTGATACTATTTGTTCACTAATAGAAAAATAGTGATCCTATTTGTCACCAAATAGTATAAGATACAAGTTTCTTCTAGCAAAAATACTTGGCAAATGATCTAGTGATCAAGGAATATTCAGACATGGTCGTTGTTTACTTCCAAAAATTTAACTCTCTTTCAAAGTTTATTTTAGAAAAACCATTCAAAATCCATATTGACAGTTTTTCAGACATATCTTCATCAAAGCTCAATTCAGAAAGTTTCATACTAAAGATTGCAATGATACCAATTTATGCACTAGTTAGTGTTTTCTTTTACTAGTATAATTATTCAAAGTTGTGATTGAGGGGGGAAATGTTAGACTGTGAGTCCCTAGACAATCACAAAGTTGATTGAGGGGGGAAATGTTAGACTGTGAGTCCCTAGACAATCACAAAGTCCAAGATCACATTCTTATGAGTTATCATCCTTATCTACTAATTAGATGCTGTCATCATCCACTGATGAGTTATCAATGAGATTTAGATCTAGAGATGGTCAAATACATGTACTATAAATTCATATCATGAGATAAATACAAATGTTGAATATGGCCTAAAGCCTTTTTCGTCAGCTCTTGCATTGTCTTTCTTATGTTGTATTTCTTAACACATGTTGGAGAGGTCAACACTCTCAATAGAATTTATTGATATCTACCATAAAGTGGTTGTCTTTGATCTCACCTGGACAATCTCCAGCCTTCCAAAACATTGCACCTTTTGGAGAAGGAGAAAAGGTGTTGACCAATGGCCTATGCCCCACATCCATCTACCCATCTAATACTTCAAAAATAATTTTGCAACTCCATGAAGAATGAATGGGAAGCAAGACAACCTCAATAATTTTCCTTTCAGTTTGTGCCCTTGAAACTTTAAGGGGAAATGTTAATCACTCTTACTAAGAACTGCCAATAGAGAGGCTAAACCACGGTGAAGGGAATTCCATATGCATAAATGGCCCTTGCCATTCTACCTTAGTGTATTTCCTGTCGTGAATATTCGACATGTAACATCCCCATTTTCAAACCTCAAACCAGCGATATATATATATATATATATATATATATATATATATATTGTAGATGTCATATATGGCCGAGAGCCAAGCGATGTATATTGTAAATATATCATATGGTCGAGAGCCAAAGCGATGTAATATGTAAATGATGTAAAACGAAGATAATGAATAAAATGCATTTCCAGTTATAGAAGGACATGGATGGAGATTTGGGGGCTAAGTATCTACAAGAGAGGGTAGGGATCCAAGGAGAAGAGTTACCCATATCTATTAAACCAAAACCCATTTCCTATTTTTCTCTAAATCATCTTTTCCATGAACCTTCCATTAGTTGTTGAGTGTTCTAGAGCCCAATCATTGAACTCATGTAAGAGGGTTGGTGTGAGAGTCGTTCTAGAGCCCAATCATTGAACTCATGTAAGAGGGTTGGTGTGAGAGTCACCACCCATAGTTATTGAGAGCATGGGGGCTGAGTATAATTAGATTGGAGAAGAGTGAAAGTCAAGAAAACAAAAGAAAGAGAGGAAATTTGTATGGGTAGGAGACCAGATTTGACACATTTACATTTTTACAGAGAGAGTTGTTTTTACGTGTAGTTTTCTGGCTAGCAATGGAGTTTTGAGTATTAAATCTTGAAGGAAATTGTTGTGTACATGTTTGGTTGTTGTTTGGAGATGTAATTTTGTGGACAAAGAGGTCATGTTCCTGGGAATAATGAGTTGTTCAAAAATCATCCAAGGAACATATGTTTTGGTTGTTGGGAGAATTTGTTTTGCAGTTGTAAAATTCCTTAAGTCCCAGCAAGTAGAATTCATGTCCAATATATTTTGGAATCCCTAAAGGGTAGTGGAAAGGTCTAAGGGACTGTGAATAGTGAAGGGTGATTCCATCCCTTGGATTGTGCAAGTTGAGGGGAAATATGTTGGTGGACTGGAATTAGTTGAGAGTTTAAATGTTGAAAGGGGGACATTTGTAAAATTCCTTAAGTCCCAGCAAGTAGAATTCATGTCCAATATATTTTGGAATCCCTAAAGGGTAGTGGAAAGGTCTAAGGGACTGTGAATAGTGAAGGGTGATTCCATCCCTTGGATTGTGCAAGTTGAGGGGAAATATGTTGGTGGACTGGAATTAGTTGAGAGTTTAAATGTTGAAAGGGGGACATTAGCCAGCATTAGGGACCTCCACTTCTTGTGGATTCATATCCCTAGCTCTGGGGTGTCTTTCTATTGAGAACTGGAATAGCAAGGATACAGTTGGAAGGAATGTCCATCCTTTGCAGTGGATTGCATACTTTTATAAGATAAGTATTTTTATCTACTGTATTGATGTGTTAAATGTTGATATATAATTGTTGTGCAACTTACTCTGAGTTATATTTGGTTAATGTTGCTTACTGTGAGAAGAAAGATGCGTTCATGTCTCTATTTTATGGTTGAATGTTGTTGTATGTATTTAACAGTAAGAGTAATTATATTTACATTTTTATTGAGTATGGACAGTTGAATGAACTTAAATTTCATGTTGTGTGTTATTTCTGCATTTTAAATTGGTATCAGAAATTTTTATGGGGTTGTTTTAGTAGTGATGTGACCTAGTTGAGGGCTAGGTATGTTACAAAGTGGTATTAGAGATACCGGTTCAACACTGGACCCATATGGGCCAAGAACCGGCAGGAATTTGGGTAAAATTCGCTACTATAGATTTGTGGTAAAATTGAGGGAAAACGGGAGAAAATCATAATGAAATCCCCAAATTCGTGGTCAAGATTCATGTTAAGATGAATCAGAATTGTTTAAGAGAATTTAGTGAAGTTAATATGCAAGTTGCAGAACTGAATTAAACTTGGAATGGTCAAATTTTGAGTTTTAATGGATGCTATAGAGTTATAGGCAGTTTGACAAATCAACGGTCGAGATCTCTTTTGATCTCGAGATCGACGGTTGAGATTCTTCATGATAAATTTAAAAAAAATCCATAAGGTTCGATCTTTTTGAAAGGTTGATCAAATCAACGGCTAGGATTCATTTCGGGGATTTTTGAAATAGATCAGTTTGACAGCCTATGTTCATTTCGGTCATTGAGGAGATGGAACAAAATCGACGGCCAAGATCATCATGAGTAAGACATCAATGGCCAAGATTCACCTGGAATTTTAATCCCATAGGAAAAGTGGGCGAAAAAATTTCTCAAGGATGTGCATCTCGATAAAAGGAAGAAAACAACAACTAAGGATTCCTTTAGATCACAAGATAGTTTTTCATTATTAACTCATGCGTTCACTGAAACTGCTACTTTTGTTGAAGGAATTGAACATAAACAATAGCAGGAAGAAATGATTAATGAATATGATTTGGTATTTAAAAACTGTACAAATAATACTAAAGAGAATGGCCAAGATTCACCTGGAATTTTATCAAAATTTGCTAAGTGTTGAAGTTCCCCAACTAAATTTGTCGATGGCCAATGGTCAAATCGGTGAAATTTGCAGAGAGTTTTAAGTTTGCCAGCAGAACTCACCGATTTTTGATGGTTGAATTGGCAATTTTGGCGAATAGTTGAGTTCGGACAAAAGAATTCTTCGATCATTGATGGCTAACGAATCGGGGATCGATAGATTTTGGCCAAATTTTCTAAGTGTCAAAGTTTACCGACGAAACTTTTTGATGGTCGATGGTCAAGGATTGGCAGAATTTGACGAAAGTTTCACTTGTCCAGAGAGGATCATCAATCACCTATGTATGGTCGACGAAGGTTTTATGCATCCAGGGAGATTGTTGATCGTTAATGACCAATGAATCAAGGATCGGCGGATTGTGACAAGAGTTTTCATTTGTCCAAGAGAAGTTGCCAATTATCTATGAAGGAAAAGAGAATGATGGTTTCATCATCCACGTGTCATGCCACATCAACATCTATGTGTCATGTCATGTCACCCAAGTTGACACCTCAAGATGACGTGTCACATGCGACATCATCATCCACATGTCATGCAACATCAACAATTCGTGTCACATGCGACATCATCATCCACATGTCATGCAACATCAACAATTGCCATATCATCCTAGAAGTGGTTGATGGTTGATGGTTAGGTCGGTCGATTTGGGGAATTGTTTTCGACAGTCATCGGAGACCATCGATCGTTGATAGGCTGATGGTCCACCGTCAACCGAATTGGTGAGGAGTTTTCATTTTCCAACAAAGATCATCGATGGCCAATGGTCGAATCGGTCAATTTAGATTTGAGTGCAAATCAGTAGTCCAGGAGTTGGGCCAATGGTCGGCAGTCGGATCGACAGTTTGAACAAGGAATCGTGTGCAACAAAAGGAAAGTGTTGATCACCGATCAACTGATGTAATAAGATAAAAAAATCGGATTGCATGCGATTTGAAATGGACGGCTTACATTTAGAGGGTTGTTATAGTAGTAAAACAATCAATTTTATGTAAAAAAAAATTGAATTTTTCATATTTTTGAAGGTCATTAACGTGTGGGGCATTTTTTAGGGATTAAACAACGTTTTTAGGTAGTCGAAACCTATGAGAACAGAATATTACCAAGGTACACTTTGTTTTTGAATCTCAAATAATAATAACTTGAAGAGAATTATCAAATGAGCTAAGTGATTCGAAAAACAGAGCTCGTATGAGGAAGTTACAGCGAAAATAGTGACGGTAAAATTTTGGCACCAAAATTACTTCCGGAGGGCATAACTCCATGCTCAGAAGTCCTTTTGGGGCAAAGGAGTAATCGAGGGAAAGATTATGACCCATATAATCCAATAGTGAAATCATATTTTGGTTATGAGTCCCTGAAAATATGTTAGGAGTAAAAGAAAATGCATGTAGCATACAGGGATAAATTGTGTAAAACAGTCAAAACTTCTTCGGACCATAACTTTCATCTTGGAGCTCAGATTTGAGAAAACGAATAGTCGTTGGAAATTTCTTGAGGCGTAGAATACATATATCAGACCGAAATTTTAAATTAGGCATTACATGTTCTCTTAAATGGATAAAAGAGATTGTTGTAGCAGTAAATGAGTGGAAATTGTAGCATGTGGATGTTGTAACTTTTTACTCATAACTCATATTGAGGCATAAGTATAGTCATTGGAAAGTTGTTTCGAAGAGGAATGCATTTAAGGAATCAAATTCTAGAATAATTCATTAATATTATTCATAATTTTAAATGAAGAATGACTTGTAATCTAATTAATAAATATTTTGTAATATGCTTAATTCTAACATTAATTATTGCATGCACATTCTTGCAGAATTATAGATACAAAAAAGCAGACCTTAGTTCTCCTACATTAGAACTAGAGATATGGAGGATGCTCAAGAGTCTTACATCCATGAAGAAGAAGTTAGGGGTCTGCATGTTGACGTGGGAAATGTTGAGACTGAGTCGAATGGGAGAAAAGACGAGTAGGAGCATGTAACTATGAGAAGCCTGCAAAAAGAAGTGCAGAGCTATAGGGATGATAATGACAGGATCATGAAGGCTCAATAAAATATACTTTAAATCCTGAACATGCTACAGAAGCAAGTCAACAAATATTCATGCACAAGATAAGAAGGTAGTGCCAAGCAAGTGGAGGATTCTAGGTCTCATGATAAGAGGGATGATCATGGAGGATCGAGATGATCAAGGAGTATTAATAGGCTTCAACGTCATCATTCCCAGAGCACTCTACTAGAAAAACATATGCACGTTCAAGGTCGGAAAGCATCCCAAGTATATCTCCCGTCAGGAATTAGAGAAGGAGACATGAGTCAAACAGGTTGCAAGGGGAATTGAGGAAAATCAAGCCACCATAATTTGATGGAGAAAACAAAAAAGGTGAAGATGCCAAAGCATGGTTGTTGGGAATGAAAAAATATTTCCAATTGCATAAATACTCTCCAAATGAAGAAGCCAAAATTTCAACCTACCACCTTCAAGGGAAGGTATCTATGTGATGGGTTTGACTGAAGCAAGTTAAGCACCTTGATGAGAGGAGAATTACTTGGAAGCAGTTGAATAAATAATTTTAGGAGTAGTACTTTTCAAAACAATATTATGACAAGAAGATGTAAGAGTTCTTTGAACTCAAACTTGGGAACATGACCATGGATTAATATGAAAAAAAATTCTTAGAACTTCTCAGGTATATGAGCTTCATCAAAGATGATAAGGTCAAAATTTATAGGTTCCTAAGTGGATTTCCATCCTTTTACAAGGATAAAATCCAATTTGATGAACCCAAGAATTTAGAAAAATCCATAAGAAAGATCAAGTATTTGCATGGGAGGAATAGAGGAAAGTCAACTTTCCAAAGGGCCTGGGATGATAAGAAGAAAGGAAACATGGATCAAAGGAAGAAAGGATTCAAGCCACATTTCATGAGGAATATATCTCAATCATATCAGCAAGGGCAGACATCTCAAGGTGATCAGAAAATAGCAAAGTCCTTGGGAAAGAGGCCAAGGAAGCATCCCATAAAGTGTTGGGGATGTGAAGGAGATCACATGTATAAAGATTGTCCTCACCAAGGAGATAAGACGAATATTGTGCATAGCATCAAGAAGGAGAAGACAGTAGAGGATGTGGGCAAAAGCATGCCAAGGATCCATGCAGCGTTGGACAATAGATAAGCGGTTGGACAATAGATAAGCAGACTATCAATCCCACGTGATTGAAGTGGAAGGTAAGATTTATAATCAGTGCATAACTATTCTAATTGATTTTGGAGATAGTCATAGCTATATAGATCCAAAACTAATTGAAATATTTAAATTGAATAAAATTAAGCATGAAAATTCTTGGTTAGTTCAGTTAGCTACTGGAACCAAGAGAAGAATTAATGATCTTGTTAAAGAATTCCCTATAAACATAAATGGAACTAACACTAAGGCAGATTTGAACATCATAACATTGGGGTCTTATGACTACTTGATTGGTATCGATTGGCCAGAAAATCATCGTGTTTTTTTAGATTGGTATAACAAGGTGTCCACGTGTCTTGATGAAGAAGGGAGTCCAAGGACAATGCAAGGTATTTCCAAGGCCTATATCTATCCAAGATATTTCAATATTGCAGCGGAAAATAAGTTTTAGAAAAGGGTGCCAAATATATGCAGCCCATATGGAAGAGCCAATGAAGAATAAAGGGTCAATTCTTAAGGATTATTCGTTCTTGAAAGAGTATGAAGATGTGTTTGAGGAGTTTTCAAGATTGCCACCAAAGAAGGATATAGATTTCTCAATTGACTTAATACCTTGAATTGCCCCAGTATCTAAGACTCCCTACAAAATGAGCATGCCAGAGCTAAAAGAGTTGCAAATGCAACTAGAGGAATTGTGAAAGAAAGGGTACATACGCCCAAGTGTTTTTCCTTGGGGTGCCCTGGTTATTTTTTTCAAGAAGAAATATGGAATGTTGAAGTTATGTATTGACTTCAAATAGTTAAAAAAGTTTACAGTCAAGAATAAATATCCTTTGCCAAGAATTGATGATATTTTTAATCAATGGAAAGGAGCAAAGATATTCTCCAAGATTGACTTGAGATCATGATATCATCAAGTGAGAATCAAAGAAGACGACACTAGCAAAACAACCTTTAGGACAAGGTAAGGACATTATGATTTTGTAGTTGTGTCTTTTGGGTTGACAAATGAACCGGATACATTTATATGTCTGATGAATGGGGTGTTCAGAGATTTCTTGGATAAGTTTGTAATTGTATTCTTGGATGATATTATTATCTATTCCAAGACAAAATAAGAGCATGAGCGACATTTTAGGATGGTACTACAAGTATTTAGAGAGCACCAATTATATGCCAAATTAAGCAAATGCATTTTCTATCAAAAGAAGATCCATTATTTGAGTGACATTGTGATCCGAATTTTAGGGGGCATATGGTCTAAATTCGGATGCAAAACTCATAAAACTATAAAGCTAATAGATTTTCCATGTGGATCAAGGAGATTCTCACCTCCTCATTAATTAATTGGGCTAACAAGTTGCCCATATGGGTCAAAGAGAGTCCCAACTCTCCATTATTGTATTGGTTTTTATTTTCCACTACTTAGTTAGTTGGGTAGTTAGATCTATTATACTAATAATAGAGACTCATTTAATGAGCTATTTTTTACTTTGTCCAATGGACCATTTTGTAATTCTATATAAATGCCTAGCAAGCCTTCTCATAATATCAAGTTACTCATTTTGGCTTCTCTCATATTTTATATTGTTCATTGTGAGATTCATTAGCTCTAAGTAATTTACTAGTAGTTAGTTTTAGAGGTGGGGCTCTTCTTTGAGTCTCACCTCCCAAGTACTTCATTTACATGTTTCTTTTTTCCATTCTTCTTTTTATGCAAGATTGGAATTTCTAAGCTCCTCCTCTCTCGGCACTCAAGCCATCCAGATCTCAACCCCCAAGATCAGTGGTATCAAAGAAGGTACGCTCTCCATTGGGACAAGGGTTTGAAGCATGTTGTGGGTTCAAACATTTGCAGTAATCACCAATCTCCTTTTGGTACTATCAAAATCTATTTGTCGGACCATACACTGTAAGCATCACAGTTGGTCCACAGTCACTACATGGATTTTTTTCCCTTGGATCTTCGTTCACCATTACAGGGAGAACCATACATGGATTCACTACATCCATACATGGATTCACTACATATATACATGGATCAGTTACATCCATTGGTCTGCAACATTTTCAATCCCATGTTGCTCTACAAACCCTTGACATCATTTATGGACCTCTACACTCAGCCAACTTCAAAAAGGTTTTGTGGCCTCTACATAGAATTTAAGGGGCTATACCATAGCTCATTGAAAAAATCTCTTCAATATCTCAAATGGGTATTTTGCAGAATCTCATTTGGCTTCCCAGTTTGAGAGATATCATCGGTTGAATATCAGCATGTATTTGACCCAAGGAGGCCATGTGTACCACCATATTCAAAGGTATTTTTCTCCCTACTCAGGAAACTATAGAAGGAGTTTCACATATGGGTGGAAATATCTCTTCATTTTATCAAATGGGTCTTTGACAGAATTGGATTTCATCACCTGTAGAAGAAGTTATGAATATATTTGCAGAAGGATGTTCGCAGCCCCTAAAGTCACGATTTTCCCATAATATTTTTTAAAATTTTGAGATTTTATTAAAAAAAAATTATTTTTCTACCCATGTACAATGTCATTGTCAACTAGGTTATGGGTCAACCA
>CBVK0102048628.1:1162-18927 GCA_900067695.1 Picea abies
GACGAGCTTCCTATTTTCTTCAAGGAAAGCTCTCCAATTTCTTCTCTTCTTCGCGTTGTGCCCTCAAATGCCTTTGTTCAATGTGCCATATGCATGTGTGTCTCCTCCTCGGTTCCTTCTTGCTCATCTAGTGATGTTTTCCACCTTTGGCCTCTTCTTCCACCAATCCCTTAGGATTCTCGTGACTTCTTCTAGATGCAACCTGCCATCTAGGGTCCGTACTCCTAAAAGGGCAAATCCATGGGTGTCTTGTTGGTCAGGTTATTCAGTTGACCCCTCGTCTCCTCAAGAGATCAGGACTATCAACAGTGTTAACTGCCTCAACCACCAATCTGGTTCCTTCATTAACAGTTCACGTGGTCTCTTTGCAGTTTCAAGTACGTGTGCATGTGGTGTATTCAATTTGCATCCCATTCCATCAGTTCCCACTTGTGACATCATGGCCATTGGCCAGTACTCTCAAGGATTTTCCCCCTCAGTCAGTTGTCAGGGGTTTTTCATTAATCACAACATAATTACAAGCTTCATAATCATATTATATGAAGTCTTAGCATAATTACAATTATGGGGGAAAACATAATCATATTATATGAAGTCTTAGCATAATTACAATTATGGGGGAAAACACAGTGTTACACAAACCTTGAGAAATTTGCAATCATGACATTTAACACTTCTTGATCTATGATTATTCTTTTAATACCAAAGATAGCACACCTATATGAACAAAAAACTCTCAAATCCAACATTAAAAACACACATCCCAATGCAACATGTATATAAATGCAATAATTATTACTTTCCTAGTCAAAATAGTCTAATTACTTAAGCTTGATATACTCTAGATGATACACTCTAGATCAAGAATCAACACACAACTTATGGCATATGGGTGTCCATTACATTTACATCTAAGTTATTCACAAACACCACCTCCTAGCAAATAGTATTTGTAATATCCCAATTTCAGCTTCCAAGTTTAATAAAGTGGCCATGAATAAAGTTGCGTTATGCTTTCTTTGATGTAATTGGAATATATGGTTGTTCATTAGTGAAGGCCCCATTTAAAAAGATGCTTTATGAAGCAAGTTGTAATAAAGGGCCAGAAGTCCTCTGCTTTGGTAATACAAATAAATCACATCAATTGCCTAAGTGGGAAAAATCAAGAGGCACATGTGGCAACTGACAAGTCAAGTCTCCCTATAAAGAGAACTTTAAGAGAAGAGAGAGGGGTCCATCCTTTTGGTTCAACTTCCAAGAATGATGCTCTTATTCTTCATCCATGATTGGACTCACGCATTAGGATTTTGGAGCTCTTGGGGTACGAGAGTGGGATTGGTATTGCAGCGATGGTTCATGGGTTCTTGATTTGACCATCCTCATGGAGGATGATAGTAATGAATAGAAGCCTTGATTTGACCATCCTCATGGAGGATGATAGTAATGAATAGAAGCAAGTGAATTTGTTGCTACAGTAGGTGCCTGTCCCCACCCATATGGAGCAATGGCTAGTGGGGGGGGGACTCTAATTGTTCCAATCTTTATGGAGCAATAGCTAGCAAAGAGGAAACTAGCCCTGATCAAGTTGAGTTCAACAAGGAGTACACAATACTATAGAAGGAATGTCCACTTGTAGATTGACTAGGACACGACTCCTCTGTGATTCTTTGAGACTAATAGGGCTCTTAGCTTGGATAAGCCTTTACTTGATCTAACATGTCTAGCAAAGGTTCGAGATTGATAGTTGCATGTTCTTCCCAACAACTACTTAGATTTGAGTTTGAGAGACGTTGTCACACTACGGTCCTTAGCTTGGGGGTTGGATCTAGATGTGAATCTATGGCTGTTTGGTAAATCCTCTAGAGGCAAATCATTGTCACAAAACTTACAAAAGCATAATCAACCCAAGCAAATAAGAACAAAACTAGCCCACAAGAGTGTGTTCTGTAAGAAAGTAATCTTGCTTGAACTCACACAAAGACCCGGATTCAAAAACCCTTGAGTGGGTGTAGATGAGGCCAAGTGCAAGTCTTGGGTGACTTTGATGGCATAGATACACCACTCATAGTGCAACAATGTAGCCAAGGGGATTCTATAAGAAGTAATTCCCCCACAAAACAAAGAACAAAACTTAAACGAGATCTAATGGTGGAGATTGTGCTCCAAGATTATAAGTAAGATCCAAAATAGGCCTAGTACACCATAATATCCACGTGAATATCTCATAGTCTCCCATATCCTTGTTGTACAAATGAGGAAAATGAGCCTCTTATTTATACACAACTAACCTTCTAGACGGATCCACTAAAGCATAATAAAATTTTGTGGGTCGACAAGACTTAAAATTCTCCCATGAGGCCACATAAGAGTACCACTATGGGGCAATAATGAAAACAACTCCCCAAAGATCCCATTCAAGCTTGCATCAAAAGTTACATGACATAAGTTGCCATTAGGCAATATTACACATCCGAACATACCCCCGTAATATTGACTAGGGGAACAATACCAAAACGTTGTTATAAAACTTCAAAGATAAGTACTTGTGTTCCAATTATGTGATTTGTTGTTAATTGCTTTTATGAGTTATTATGCAACTACGGATAATTTAGACCCTTGATTTCGTTATAGATTTTGTTCATACATGTTTAGATCTATACATACATGTAGTATTTATTATTTAATGGGCCTTCAACAATTACATTGTGATCATAAGCTTGTAAGCAAATCGTCTACGATATTAAATGTTTCTGTTATTGTATTGTAAGTTAAATGAAGAGCCCATATGAGCTTAAGATTGGAGATGGACAGTGCAGTTCGAGGTGAACTGGTACATTGATCCTCAGTAGTAGGATCTGGGTACGTACTACCCAAAATATCAAGCAGTAATGTTTGCAGATTCATGCAGGGCTGGACTACCTTAACATATCTAGGGTAAGTCATTCTTGAATCTTATTTGACAAACTGCCAACGTTAAGAATTTTAAAGTCTTTATTCAAAGACAGAGAACTGCATACATGTTAACACTCATTTTCAAGGAAGGATGGACTCAATTTAAAAAATGACCACGTACCTATTGAAGTCTTTTAGACTTGAGCAAAACCAAGGGAGGTCTCAAATGGTTCCCAAGTTAATGAAGAGCCTATATGAACTTAAGAGCAAATATGGTCAGTGCAGTTTGAGGTGAATTGATGCCTCATTCCTCGGGAGTAAGTTCTGGGTACATTACACTATTTACCCAAAAAATCAAGCAGCCAGCAATTTAAAGTTAGCAGATTCATTGAGGGCTGGACTACCTTAACCTGACTAGGGTAAGCCATTCTCATTTGACTAAACCACCAACCTTCAGAATTTTGAAACTGTAATTTGAAGACATAAAACTGCACAAGTGCTAACACTTAATTTCGAGGCAAGATGGATCAATCTAATGAATGGCCATGTACCTATCTTTAAGTCTTTTAGACTTGAGCAAAACCAAGGATGGTATCAAAATAGTTCCCACCAACAACAGCTATGAAATTTTTGTATTCACAGATTGGGGCAAATCACTGCCTCCTCTACAACTTGGACCTTGAGCTATTTTGTTCATGTGTTCTTGAATCATTTCATGCTTAATCAACTCCTGGCAGCTCATGAGTATCCACGCTGCTGTAACTGAGCATCCTATATTCTGCACTTATTTCTGAGCATCCCATAGTGTCTGATGTAAAAGAGCTTATTTTATAGTTGTTTTATCTCGACTTAAAACTGGCACCCTTTATGTAGTCAATTGCTTGGTAAGATGAGTTGCCATTTCCTTGGAGCAATCCATCACCGTAGCTGCTCTCCGTTAGTAGTCTGTGCTGCTTCCAAAAATCTGATTTGATAGATATGCATTCCTTGCAAAATTATGGCATAGTCTTAGGTCATTGTTCACTTTAAGCAATTCAAACTTGCTTCAATTTAACATGTTTACTAAAAGATAATGTTACTCGGCATTATTTTGGTATACAACCTTCTGAAGGTCTTGATCTTAGTATTTGTAGAGATTTCATAAAGATGATTCGGCATTCCATGTGATTTGAGAATGGTAGGCATCTAGTTGACCTTATGGACTTGAAAGTTGAGGGTCACTAAAATGTTTCAATCAACAACTTCTGTAGCAACAAAATCTAAAAGTACCATTCTTTTTCTTCAATGTTTCCAGAAGTTCATATTCTTGTATATCTCTCCCTCTGCAGATTTTACAAGCGGCAAATGTTAAAAGATCATGAGAATGTTCTCTCTATTTTTTTACTTGACACAGGAACACTAGACTCGTGCAAAAACCTTTAATAGTGCTGATATAAATTTTGACTATGGTGAACATAACCTTTATTCTGTCAGCAATCATAAATAACTATAATGTTTTGAATAGGAGATAAATCCATACCTTTAAATTTACAAGCATGAGCTCTCAAACTACAGGGTTATGTCCTAGGTGTTATTCTTTTGCTACATGGACACTCATAAAATTGACTACCATATTCTAAGAATATGACATACTCGTTGCCTTCCAATTTGTGATTTTGAGATTTATGAGCTACAGAGTAATCTCTCAAGTTTTTTGGCAGTGACATTTGGAAAGATGATATACCTGCAATGCACAGTCCACCTTAGCCATATAAACAGTACCAGGATGGACTGCATCACGTCCATTAAAAAGCCTGGCAACTTGTTCATACTGAGGCTGCAGCATCATAAAGCATTGTCAATCTGGGAAAGCCCCTTGAAAGTTACTTAAACAAAACTAAACTAAAAAAGAAAATCATATATGTTCAGATTAGAGTACCTTGTAATTTCGACAAGCAGGGCACCTGCATTTAAACACAAACACGTTTTAAGATTCTTGTGTAAAATAAATTATCTGAAGCTTTTAACCAAGAAGTTAAGAGTTTCTGAATAATGTATCCACTATGTCACATGTGTTTAACAAGAAGAAGAAATTGATTCTTAACTCACTGCTGTTTAAAATCTCACTGCGCATGCTTCAGGTTTTTGAACTTTGAACTTAAAAAGACACAGATACTGCTCTTAATAATCAGAACCCTCATCATACAAATCTTTTAAAGAAGATTGAGTGGGCACTATACCTGGTTTAAATTTAATAAGGCAGGTACCTGGTCTAAAATTTTCAGGTGTTAGACACTAAATGTCCAACTTTAGGTTTTGTACCTTAAACAGCACATAACATAATAACAGCAAATGATGACAGAAATTAAGCATTAACATTGTCCATGATTAACAGACAATCATACACCAAGAATGGAAATGCTAACTTAAAGCAAACATCATGTCCCATCATTCTTAGTTTTATTATTTCCAAATGCAGAATAACAGTAAATAGCAGTTACAGTCACAGCCCAAAATGTGCCAATCTATAGTGGGAAACCGTAGTACCATTTGGAACCCATTCTGCAAAATACATCTTTATTGTCCAAATGTAGTACCATGGGACATGTCCCTGTCCCATGTCCCAGCTATGTTACCACTCAACCTAAGTGACTCTAGCAGACCGCTTATTTACATTAACGACAATAATTTCTCATGTTCATCTAATGTCCTTCTATAAAAGCAGAAAACCTCGCCGCCAGGTAAAAAGCACATTAATGAGTTGGATTTACAAATAATTGCCCATTACATAAAGGCTTATGTCAAAATTGATCACGAGGCTAAAAGCCCATATAACACTTATCTGACCCCTGAATGCTTGCTAGCCACCTGGCCACACTGCTATGTACAGTCTTCAGCCTGTGTCACCTGTCCCTGATAATGTCTTCAACTATTTTTTACTCTACTGCAAAAATTATGTACAAACACCTTTCCCCTGTTCTGCTTTGTCCTCAGACCAGTCAATGTACTGCTATCTTGACTTTACCTTGTCTCTATCTCCATGCCTTATAATTTCTCCTGTTCCATCCTCTGTCCTTACTACTTCTGCCAGTTTTTCCTCCGACCCTTCATTTCCTCTCTTTTGTCCTAGGCTTCTTTCTTTTCCTCTTCCTTGTTTTGTTTAAGTTCTTCCTTGCTCAAGTCCCATCCCTTTGCCCCCACTCTGCTCAATGTCTCCTTTTCCCTTTATCCCCACTCTGCCCAATGTCTTCTTTTCCCTTTGTCCCCCACTCTGCTCAATGTCTCCTTTCCCTTGTCCTCTTTTATTCAACCCTTCTCTTTCCCTAAGTCTCTCTTCTCAAGTATTTTCTTCATCCCTTTCTTCTCTAAGTACTATGTCTCTATCTTTTTATCTCAATCCTTTTTGTTCGGAGTCTTTTGGTCCTTTGTCCTATGTCCTCTCTGAGATCTCCGCCCACTTGGTCTTGTTTTTCTCTTCCAATGTCCCTTCTCTTTCATCCTCTTTCTTTTCTTCTACCTTCCTTTATTGTCCTCATGCACCGGCAAACCTGTCCACTTATGTCCTCTAGTATTGACATGTCCTATCCCATTAATGTCCCTAGATGTACTTGTTTATATTCTTTCTTTGTCTCTCCTTGTCTTCCTATCCCCATCTTTTCTTGGCCCACTAACTTTGTCTTTGTCAACTCCACGGTGAGAGACTTGGGAATTTCTCCCTAGTGTGCTATGATTGTTCTATCCCATTATGTAAGCGGTGCCCTAATCTATTCTTCCATAGGCTTCTCAGCCTTATGATGTTTGTACAATTTCATATATAATTGGAATTGTCTCATGACCATCCTCATCCTCGTTTGTGCTTCTAAAACATCTACTAGCTCCAAGGTTGGTTGGTGAATATACCACATCGCCCAAATGCTTTGTACTTCTACCCACTACGTTGTTGAATATGGTCGCTTGCTTTTTTATCCTTGTGTCAAACTCTCCAACCCTTATAACACCATATTTTGTTCTTTCCTCTTCCAAAAAGCCCATTTTTAATCTTCCTTGAATTTTTATCCAATCCAACATGGCTTCTAATATTGTTGTAATGGGCTCTAAGTGCATCCTTAGCAATCACTATTAAATTACTTATTTTTGTCTTCAATCTCTTTTTCCATTTTCCCCATGTCCCTTCACTATGGTTTACTACATCATATTGATGGAAAATTAGGTTAAGTTCTTCAATTATAAACGTTATCTTCTCCATATATATCCTTGTAGAAAGGGTCTAGATATTGAGCTCTTGTCTCCATTTGTATGACTCATCGACTCATCTCTCAAGCTCATATAGTTGCCTTGTCTCCTCAGCGCGTAACCGTTTTTAAGTCCTTCGTGATTTGTCTCAATTGGATATCAAAGTACTCCATGACTGTGTACACAATGGTTGTTGCCTCCAATCCCCCTTCAACTTCTCTAAACAATGACATGCCATGTTGGACAGGGACTTCTGGGATTGCGCTATTAGCAATGTCCTGCAATCTTTCAATTTGCTTCTTCAACAAGTTTATCTCCCTACTTTTGTCCTTAATATCTCGTGACCTTTCTTCACATCTTTGTGACCACCTTGTGGATCCCCTTGGAAAGTTACAATGAACCTGTCTTTGAGGGCTTTATCGCAACTCAACTGATGTCAAAGTTCTTCACAATCATCAATGCCTTTGGTTTATCTTGTGTCCCAAAGACAACTACATGGGCAATAATCTTCTTATTTGTCACATTGAAAGACAAATAAACCATTACCTCCTGCTTCTAAAGCATCTCCCATAGACACATTGCACTGCATTGCCTTCTTGGCAATGGAGACTAGCTTCTTTGTCCTTACCAACGAAGTTCCACCTCATGTGTCTAGGGCTAATCATTTGCTACCCAGTCTTTACTTCTAATGTAGTGTCCTCTTGGTCCTGACTACCTATTCCATGTCCTTGACATCAGTCCTCTTTGGAACTTTTTTCAAAAGTGTCCCCACTCTCTTTCTTCATCATTGAGGTTGTCCTCATCATGCCCTTCTGATCTATCTACTTCACGTCCTTCCCCTTCCTTGATCTCGATCTCTTTTTCTTTCCCTTTGCAATTTCTACTATCTTCACATGTCCTTTTTTCTTGTATTTTATTTTTATTTTCTCGTGTCTTCTTTCTTGCTCCCTCTTCTTTCCTCGACATTTCTTCTTTTTCTCTTTTCTGTTTCTCTCTGGCATCCATGTTCTTTTGTTGGGTTTCTGGCATCTACTACTCTTTGGTTCCTTTCTGCTTCTTCTTGAGCTTTTTCGCTTCCCTTTGTTCCTTCTTCCTTTGTCTCCATTTTATCTTTCTTTGAGTCTGCTTCTCCCTTTTTATCTGCTCTTTTATCTTTAGTACTTCCTACAGCTTTGGCTCATCCTTTTCCCTTTTCAAGAGAGGATTGATTATGTGTGCCATAATATTTTTTTTCCATTCATACCCCACTTGTGTAACAAACATATATATATATGAAGAGACATGGCATATGAAAGAGACATGGCATATGAAAGAGACATGGCATGAGACATGGCATATGAAAGAGACATGGCATATGAAAGAGACATGGCATATATATAAATAAGTAATAAGTAATTATTAATTATGAAGAGACATGGCATATGAAAGGTCATGTCTCTTATGAAAGGGCACCCCTGTGCGAGATATATATACAAGCCCTCATTCCTCATTTATAGGAATCATCTTATTCTTATTCATATTCATATACATTATTATTTAATACATTTACTATCCTTAATGGATTATTGAGTATTGTCCTATTTATATTGGATATTTACATAGTGAACTAGCTTGGTTCACCACAACTTGACAATTTGTTGTCCTCCTAGTCCTCTTCTGTTGAGGACAACTCAATCGTTCCTCCTTTACCCTATCTCTCATGTCCAATATTTTCCACTTTCTTATTTTTCTCATCTCCTTCAACCTCAATGTGACCCTCCAACTTTTTTTTTGTGGGGGTTGTCATCCTCATCATCAAGATTTCCTATAGTTGACTACATCTTTTGTTGACCTATAGCCTTGGCTTGCCTTACTATGGATCTATCCTCCATCAGTTTCTCTATTTCTCACACTTCCTCTTCTGGTTTGATTTATGGTGGTTCTACATCTGCTACTTGCCTAATATGTTCAACATCTGCATTCCATTGCATTATTCCGTTTTGTCTCACCTTAGCCTTTTCAATATATTCTTTGATGCACTATCAAACATCATTGTATACCCTTATAATCTCTTGGTCAAGCTCTCTTGTCTCTAAGACTTCACAGCCTATGGGGTTTAGGGCAAGTTTATTTGGTCTCTTCTCTTGTCCCTCCTGGTCTTTTGTATTTGCTTTGTTGTATCCAAATGTGTCTAATTTTGCTACTTCAAAGACATTGGATTTGTCCTTTTTTATGCTCTACGACTCGTACTCTTCCTCCAATTTCTACGTCCATAACTCTCACAGTTTTGTGTAAGTACAGTTTGCGTCTCATAAGAATCCTTTGTCTTCATAATATTATGTCAATTTCTCCATAGGGTCATACCTATCCAATCATGAAAGGATGAAGTTCAGGTTAAAATGTTATGACTCATAAGCGAGTGACTCTAGGATGTCCTCCTTGTACGCCTCTCCACATAGCATTATGATTTTCCTTATGGCTACTTTTGTCCTCACGAATCTTGGGAATGACAATAGATGTCCTAGGTAGCCCCACACCCGAATGTAATAGTAGGTGGGAAGTTGAAACTAATACCATACCTTCTCAATGCATAGTTGTTTTGTTGTCTCCAATCATGAGACACTATCCTCATCTTGTCTATGTATCTTTCTACATCAATTGAGGACATCATCCTCAACTTTCCTATAGTGTCTCCTCAAGTGTAATCCCCACATGGAATGGCAAAGGGGTTAGGAAGTGCTTTGTTCATAGTTTTCCAACGAGACAACTTTGGCAAAAGAATAGTAGAAATAATCCAAAACAAATCTGAATAAATAAAAAAAATTGAGTTTTGCTTATCGATCCAAACAATTGCTAGAGTAGTTTCTCCTCAATGATTTTGGCACATTGAATTTTCTTCCCACCTATCCACACTCAGTAATTATGTATAGCCAATTAATCACCCATGCACTACAATCTTCCAATGCCAAATACCTTGCTCATAAGTTGCACTATCCTTCCATTAATGTTGTCTTTCATAGTCTCAAAAGGATATGTCTTCTTTATTTCTTTTGTTTTTGTCCATGCATGCATCCTAGACTTTCTTTAATTCTATCTCTAATCTTCCTTTTGTCCCATAGCTCTTCTCCCTGGGGAATCCTAAACACCTACCTGATTATCTTAGCTTCAATTCCAATAACAACAATTGTCATTGGGTTTGTTATCACTCTTTTCTTTGAGTCGTAGTGTGCAGCTATCGCATAGACTATATATCAGAAATTATTGTTTTTCTTGGCAAGCAAATGGCTTGGTAAAGTCATGGTAGGATCGAAGGACTTTCTGAGCCATCTTCTTCTTGATGGCAGCACTATACCAGTGTTCATCATTTATGGCATTAACTATATCACAAATTGCCATTGCTCTATATCAATTTTCAACACTACTTTTACTTCTTTCTTCTTAGCTACATAGTGGCTCCCACGCTACCTCAATTGTTCCTTACCATGTAGCCTATTGCTACCACTAACACCACAATTTTCTACTAATTACTTCATTTGTTCAAACTTTATTTTCTTATTGTTCATCAGACATCTCTTTTTCGTTATGAATAATTATATAAGGGCTTCTTGATTTTTCCCTTAATAACTCTCACTTTCGACAACATCACTTGTCATTAAGTCACACTCTTTCCACAATATTTCATAGTAAATATCATTGTAATTCGTACTTTTGCACGCCTTTACCTAAAAAACCTATGTGCCAATGTTTGATTAATTCTTTTCTTTCACTTGGCAATTGTCTTCTAAGGGCCTGTTCATCCCATGGGATCCCTTGTCTTGAGTCTTTTTTCATGTCCTTATTGTCTCCTAAGTTGTCCCCATTTTCATATGCCCTTGTCCTATCAAGTCATGTGTCCCATGGGCAAGCAAAAGTCTAATGGGACACTATGTCCTTCTCAATTTCTCCCTTCCTTGTCTCTCGTCCTTGCGCTAGACCATGTCCATTAACAGGAACAAACATTAACAGGAAGTAAGCATTAATATTGTCCATTATTAATAAATAGTCATATACTAAGAAAGGAAACAGTAACTTAACATCATACCCCATCATTCTTAGTATTATTATGTCCAAATGTATAATAACAGTACACAGTCACAACACAATACACATCAATCTCTAGTGGGAAACCCAGGTACCAGGCAGAAAACCCACTCTCTGTAAATATGTCTTTATTGTCCAGCACAGAGTACCATGCAACATGTCCCTGTCCCATGTCCCAACTATGTCACCACTTAACCTAAGTGCGACTCTGGAAAATCGATTATTTACAATAACAAATGATAATTTCTCATGTCCATCTAATGTCATTATATACGTGGACAAAACCTAACTGCTAGTTAGTATTAGCAAACACCCCATTAATGAGTAAGTTTTATAAATAATTGCCCATCACATAAAGACTCAGTCAAATTTGACCATTGGGCTAAAAGACCATACAACATCATAGCATGTTAAAGTGAAGGATGCCTCCTAAAGATGCAAATTGACAGTTCCAGGGCTTTCTACAATAGTATCATAACTGTTTTCTAGATTTTGAGAATAAAACAATGAAACAGGGAAGCATTCCTCATTTCTTGATGACATCCTTTGTTCTGTCGATGAAAATTTCACTAAGATACTGAAAAGGTTAAGCTACATAGTAGTGTGACTGTGTGACATTGTTATTGAAGGAGAGATATTTATACAAATTTCAAATCTTTTTATTAGACTACAAGCAATAACACAGACAAGGGACATTCCAGAGTACACTTTGTTTATTAAATATTAAGTTCTCCCTTTGTAGTGAGCAGTCTAGGTTAACCTACTTGCTGTGACACTCAACAATAATCCATTGCAATCCTGGTGAAGTTTTCCCATACTCTAATTGTTACAGTTTTAGTAAGGTGCATCTGTAAGAGTGTGACTAATTTATTCCAGGGAGATTTTGACAAACTAGACTTGAGCCAGCATCTTTACAGTGTTGGAAATCAAAAGTCAGGTGCTATAATAACCTGAATGCTCTCATTCCAAGGTTTTCTTCAATGCATATATCATATTAGGAAAACAGTTCCATAAGTAATTTGAAATTCACTTCTTGATTGTATGAGTTGGTCGTTAAACCCAGGTGCAAGGAAGAAATAACAAAAGATGTGCACCATGTCCCCAGGCTGTTGAGAATAATACAGGCACACTGGAAAGGATGGCACAAAGTCCTAAAACTCTTCACACTCCTGAAGAACTTCTAGCAATCATGGAGACCTTGTTAGAAGATATGTAAAGTGCACGCAAAAATGGTCACCAACTGCTACTAAGAACCTAATAGAATTTTTCCAATTTGGGAGACAAAGTGTGCAAATTACATGTAGAGAGATTGCAGGATCTCGTATGTTAATTAGTTGACACACACCACTAACAGTGATATAGTTGGTTCAAGCCCTACGAAGCCTAATCCTTCTCCTACAGTAGAAGCCCCTGTTTAACCCCAAAGGATAGGGTATAACATGGCTTGCTACATCCATACATGCAGAATTTAGTTATATCATACATGCAGAATTTAGTTATATCACCGTGAATTTGTGTAGACAAATTCTGTCACTGTAAATCTTCATGTTGCCTTATCTGAGACTATTGTCAAAGTGAGTTGATGCCTTGATTAAAGGTGCATAGAGGTCTGTTGTGACAAGCACTACAACCCTCCATTTTCCTTTATTCACATTTGCATAGCCTTTGGAAAATAGAGCCCCTCATTTTTTTTGTGCTTAAGAGATTTTTTTTCTTTGGTCTTCTCTACCTCAAGCATCCTTAGAGAAACCGTGTTTGCCTTAAGAAATCATGCTAAAAAGGAAGTACTTGAGAATTTTGGTTTTTAAGCTAGTTTGAGGAAATCGGCAAAGTTAATACTAACTCCTCCAATGTGAATCGGAGGAGCTACTTCTAACTCTTCCAATTCATGTCAGAGGAGTTTCTCCTTTCCTCACCGATTTCCCTTTCCCATCACATGAGTTAATATTCATTATTAACTCCTCCGATATGAATCGGAGGAGTTAGTTTCAACTCCTTCGATTCATATCAGAGGAGTTTCCCCCAAGGTCTCCGATGTCATCGGAAGACTTTGATGCAAGTCCTCCAATGAACATCGGAGGACTTTCCACTAAGTTCTCCGATGTTCATCGGAGGACTTCCTCTCAAGTCCTTCGACCTTAATTGTCCCACCAACCATGCATTTAATGCAAAAGGCATTTTGATCTATATAAACGATGAACAATCAAGTTTTGTTATCCAACCGCAAAAGACGAGGTAAGAGAAGTTTCCAAGACTTAGAGCGCGCCAAGCCATTCTACTCAGGCTCATAGCTTGTTGGCACCCCCCACTTGGCGCCAGCTTGCCAGGTAAGGGCATCTTTTCGTAGTTCGCTAGGGTTAGGGTTAGGGTTTCTTACTCTATTTTCTCCCTACTTCATATTTCTTCTTCACGCCATTCCTCAATCAGTATCCTACCCTTTCCTTAGTCTCCTTCGCGAATTGTAGTTTCATAATCGTTTGCACCCTAGCTTGTCTGCGTAGACATTTGCCTTACACATTTTCCGAACCTTGAAGACGCCTCTAGTTGACAGGATCTCCATCTGAACCAACCCCAGACTCTCGCCTAGCGCAAAATACTAGAAAAACCCTGACCCTTTCCCTATCAAACCCTTAGGATTCTTTCCATCAAGAGTGTTTCAAGTAACTCCTTCGACCGTATCGGAGGAGTTCCTATTAACTCCTACGATACGATCTGAACCAACCCCAGACTCTCGCCTAGTGCAAAATGCTAGAAAAACCCTCACCCTTTCCCTATCAAACCCTTAGGATTCTTGCCATCAAGAGTGTTTCAAGTAACTCCTCCGACCGTATTGGTGGAGTTACAAACAACCTCTCTGCACGTTTCCTCACTCAGATCATTCGCCAGTAACTGAGTTACAGTTAACCGCGTCGATTTTCATAAGATTTTGGGAACTCGGACACAAACTTCTCCGACGCACTATCGAAGCAGTTAGAACTTAGAATTAACTCCTCGAATGCAAATTGGAGTTGTTCTTAACCTTGCCAATCAGAGCTTTTTCAAGCAACTCCTCATATGCATCGAAGCACTTAATACAAACTCCTCTGATTTGCATCAAAGGAGTTAATCTCTGGACCTCCAATTTTTCCTTTCAAAGCTCAGTTTTCACCATTTCTTTCCCAATTTTTTACCAAATTGCTCAAGCATGCCTACCATCGCTTTGACATCTTCAAAGGATGACTCTCTGTCCAATAGTAGTCCCAATGGTTCCCCTGGTATTTCAAATTCTTTAGTTGCATTGAATTGCAGATTACATCCTAATATATGCACTAAGCTCATCTCCTGTGGCAGGTTCAAGCATGTCACCTCGAAAGAAAACAGTGGGCAAGGTATCCGGAGCCTAGACCTCTGGCAGTGCCCAGCAAATAGAAGGAGATCCAGAAATCCTCAGAGCCACGTATGATGACACGTCAAAATTGCTAGAGAAGGACAGAGAAACATTCGGTATGATGAAATCTTCAGAGTAGCAGTGCACCCAGCGATATCCCCCTGCACGGATGCGATCTCATGGATTCTGAAGAACATTGATGTAAGCAATAGATACGTCTGCAATGCAAGGAAAGAACCCATAGCTTCATTTAGACCCGAGAATTTGGCCAAGTGCTATCATATTGAATAAGGGATCAAAAGGTTGGATAGTAAACTCCTCAACGAATTCGAGTACACACCTAAGGACCTGTTCCCCAAGTGGTATAGGGCAGATAAGCAATTTAAGTACAGACCTAAAAGTGGATACCCCACAAGTGCCTTGAGAAGACCCTACTAGTACTTGGTAGCCATGTTGTGAAGATTGTATGGGAAATCTGACGCGACACAATTCTCCCTATCCTATATGCCTCTAATATACTACTGCGTGGATGCAGGGACATCATTCAATTGGGATGAGATCCTATCCGAGAACCTCACTGCAGCTATCTCCGCGGTGAAGCAAGCCCAACCCGGAACATTCCCGAGCTTCCATATGTCATCGTACCTCCTGGACATCATGTGCACAACTCACAAGTACCATGATATGGGCTGGAGTTGGCTACCATCTGACCCTGCAATTCACATATACTGTAAAACGCTCTGGGAACACAAATATTGTATGGAGTATCAAAGGATTTGCGAGCATTTTCTGGCTCCATTGTACGAGTTCATCTTCTGCTCCCCCCCTCCATGCATGACTGACAAAGCCATGGCAGTTATAAGAAAAATCAGGGATTGTTACCTCATGGAAAACGATACTTATATAAGAATATATGTCGCAATTAAACCACCCCATTTGCTTCCACGGTTCGTACCCGAAAAACTTGTGCTCCAAGAAGTGGCGTATCAGACTATCATACATGGAGTTGGGGGGACGTTATACCAGCTAAAGAAAGCAATTTGGCCTCCACTGCCATTGTATGTAGGGAATTATTTTTTCGAAAACACTAAGCAGGCACAAGAAAAAGTAAACGCCCTCCTGTCCTATCACTTCGGGAAAGAGAGATACAGGAGACATGATCCCAAAAACACGGTTAGAGAGCATTTCAACAAGATCGGTCTACCTTGGGAGTATACCACGAATCTTTGGGAAGAGGAAGAAGTACATCAAAACGCCTGGACATATGATGACGTCATCTTCAAGAGGCATGGCCAGCTGAGAGGAAGGATCGCAGACAAAAAAAAAAGCAAGAGAAGAAGCCAATAAGAAGGCAGAGAAAGAAGAAGTTGAGCGATCTTCCCCCATTTCCATCTCAACACACTTGGGATCTACAAAGGAATAAGAAGAAGCACTGGTTGATAAAAAGAGGAGAGACAAAGAGAAGGTTTTAAAAAAGAAGAACGATGCGGCAAAGAAGTAGCGGAAGATTGAAGCCGACAAGGCAAAATCTAAAGCTGAAGCAGAGGCAAAAGCCACAGCAGAGCAAGAGGCCAAGCGAAAGGAACAAGCAACAAAGGAAATAGCAACAACGAAAAAAGCGGAAAAGGAAGCTAAAGAGCCAGCTGACAAAGTTGTTGAAGAAGAAAGGCAATGGAAAGACATGGAAGACAGAGAGGGGCAGACACATCCCATGGAAACAAGCATTCTGAAAACGTCTACCGCTAGTGTAGAAACAAATCTTTCAGGCTGCGGCTTAGGACTTGGGCTTTGGGAGCCATTTCAGTCGAGCGAAGTACTAAACCTAAGGAGATTCACCTATGACAGCAAGACAGGTAGGATTGTGTAGGAGAAGGTGAAGAAAGTATCGGTAACAAAAGGAGCACCAATTTCTGTTGTCACCCATGTTCCCGTGACGGGAGATGTTAGAGAAGATCCTGTAGCAACAGCTACAGCTGGCTCTGCGTTTATGAACGCTAATGTGGACAACATACGAAGATTGTGCCAACAAAATACAGAGAAAGAGGCAAGGATCAAAGAGCTGGAAGAAAAGCTTCAACATGTCAAAATTGATGAAAGAAGCCTTCAAAGCATCAAAATCAACGCTAAGAAAGTCAAGAACGAAATGGAAGGAGCCCTCATTGACATGTACGCTCACCAGCACCTCTTCCAAAATGTGGCCACAATCATCATTGATCAAAACAACCGTATACAAGCGAAGCTAACACAGTATAACATCATTCGCGAGGGCATAACCGACATAGACAAATGGATAGAGGAAAATCCTGACGCACCACTTGAGTTATACCAACCATCAAAGACGGAAAGAAAGACGGATTTGTATGTGTTGAATCATTGCCAGCAGATAGGACAGAAAGATGATAAGGAAGTCACCAGATCTATGGCAGTATGCTCAAGGATCCATAAAGCAGCACAAGAATTAATCAAAAGCAGTCAATTGTCGAAGCTAGATGAACTCGGGAAGAACTTGGTGTCAGAAGAACTGGTAGACAAAGTACACAACAACATGAATCAAAGAAGGGCAGTGTTTGAAGCCGCTGTCGGCATCTCC
The DNA here is from genome assembly GCA_900067695.1 of Picea abies. NCBI lineage: Eukaryota > Viridiplantae > Streptophyta > Pinopsida > Pinales > Pinaceae > Picea > Picea abies. The sequence continues at coordinate 18,283 of CBVK0102048628.1, forward strand.
ACAGACCTCATAGATCAGCATCTGTTACAACTAGTTAAGTTGCATACCATGAGACAGGCCTTCATGACAACACTAGCTAAAGACATGAGTAATCTAGAAGATAGTGTTGCTCTAAATAACACAACGTTGGAGCAGCTGACTTACAGAAGGATTGAATCTCTGTATGACCAGCTAGAAGTTTGGAGAGCATATCTCATGAACATAAATCCTTGAAGAAAGGCACAATACTTGCCTTTTGTTTTGTCTTTTTCTTAACAAACCTCAATTTTGTCTTATTAGTACTCTTGTCACTAGGAATAAGAAGTTGAACCATTTTTGTAACCGCTTCTTCAAGAAGAAGACGAAGAGTCATATAGGAGTTACTAAAATTTGTATAAAGAGGAATAGAAGCCCATTTGAGAGGGGATTTTGACTCTTCAAACATTGTTTATTTCTGAACTATTTTGGGAACACAGTGTCAACAAAAATTGAAGAATTGTTTGAGTTTCATGTATTATTGGTGAGACTACGAATAAGGAGAAGCCTTCAGGGCCAACTTTTGAAGAAGGAATTCTTTGTGTGTGAAGCAAATCTAAGCATTGAATTATTTTAAGCAAGGATGAATGTTGTTCATATGGACTGTAAGAATGCTAGTTTGTTTATGGA
>CBVK0102048661.1:0-10463 GCA_900067695.1 Picea abies
ATTTCCTTTACAACCCCAACATTCCATAGGTGGTTGTCTTGGCATTTGTCATGGGCTCTCTAAAACATGGTTTTCCTTGAGGGATATTCTTGAAAAATGGTGGTTTGATTCCCTTTTTCCTCTTCTGCCTCTTAAACTTCTTCTTGTCTTCCCAAGCTTTTTGGAAAGTAGGATTTTATTTTTGTTGATCATATAATCATTTTTCTCTCCTTATAGTTTCTTCCAGATTCTTGGGATCATCATATTGGATTTTATCACTAATGAAATATGACAACCCACTTAGGTACCTCTGAATATTCATTGTCTCATACTTGATGAAGGAGACATACTTCAACAACTCTAAGAATCTCCTTTCATATTTGTCAATAGCCATGCTGCCCAGTTTGAGTTCAAAGAACTCTTTCATCTTTCTGCAACTTTTCAATGATTTTCATCATGCCCATGTCTTTATATATTTCTTCTCCATGCCCATTAGAGTTCAATCCTTCAACTCCTAAATGGACATCCATTCTATTAACTTCATTTTCTTAACTGTAAGCACCATGTGCCTTCCCCATTTCTCTACACTATGCGAAAATTCGCTTCAGTTCTGACAATCATTAAATCTGAAAAATGTGCAATCAACCGAGTTTTGTCAAGCTATTAAACTTTAATAATTTTCCAGAATAAACCAATATGATTCAACCAAAAAAAATATCAGATTTCATTTTTTGCTGATCTTGGTTGATCAATAACCCCTCGGGCTTCTATCTCTAAGCCCAGTTCTATTCTGCAACAAATTTCAGGTGCTAGCCCCTTTTTCTTCAGCCTTGGTTCACATATAACCACGGATGAGACCCAACTCTTATGATTTGGGCACTTCTTTGGAGCCTTGAAACTTCAAGCTACAGGGATTCAAGGCTCCGATACTTTGGAGCTTCAGGCTTCAACATATTTTACATATGCACACCCCAAAACTCTCGAACCGCGAATATCCAAATATTTCCATGTCACCCCGGTGATGTCATCACGTCACTTTATTTCAGCGTTATGGAACTTTAGGGTTTCTACCTTCCATTCCATCATGAGCCATTTCTTCTGGAGTTTCAAGTCTCTAGACTTCACGATCTGACACCACGCATCCACTGGGGCCCACGGTTTTTCGTTCTTGAACTAATAAATACTGAAAACATCACATCAAACTTTATAGTTTTCAAACTGCGGGGACGTGGGTCAGAGGTTTTGGAGTAACTCTTCGATCGTTCTGCAATTGTCCCCACACTAACACATACCCCTTCTGAGAAACCATGGTTTGGATTATAGGACTGCCCTGTAGAATTATCTATCGCGCAACTTCGATCTCCGCAAGGCCTCTCGACCATCGATCTTGATAGATCGTGATCAAATTTAATACAACCCTAATATAGATAACTTCTTATCCAAGTTTAAATACCTTGTGCCACCACCAGGAGTGCCATGTGGCAGGGCACACTATGCCAACACATGGCCCAACCAGGAAGATGACATATGTCACATTCTAACTACATTTATTTCTTACAAAGGTTCTTAATTCACTGACATGTGGCACACATCCCATCTGTCCACATCATCCCTAGTGGCATTTGACATGTGGCACACATCCCATCTGTCCACATCATCCCTAGTGGCATTAGAAAGCCACGTCACTTCAAGACTTTGGGCTTCGAGAGATTTCACCTTAGCATACATCATTTCTCCCGAACGTTGAGCTCCCGAACTTCCTTACCCTCTGGGGTCCACATAGTAAAATTGTCACCAACTGAGGTGGTGGCATGTGCCATGTATAGAAAAGGTACACATCACCACAGGCAACGTCATCATTCCATGCCACTTCTGCTCTTTTGATTAGGGACGTCGACTTCGATGATTTGTGAACCAACACACCCCAACTCTCCCTACTACCGAACTCTGAAGTTATAAACCGCCGTGATATCTACAGCTCACAACCACTTGCGCGTAGATCTGATGGATCTGATCTATCTTAAGTCGATCCGATGGTCAATACTTTTCCCCCTCCAGATCTATGGTGTAGATTTTTTTTTGGACTCCAGAACTTCAGGCTTCGACCCTTTATTTTCTTATAATCTGTAAACCTTGAAGAAGTCATGAATTCCGAAAGACTTGCAGTTTAACCCTCATGCACCTTCCTCTAGATCTGATGGTTGTGAAGGATCCTCCTTCTCCCAAACAGATCCTATGGCCCAACACCACAAATGTTTTGATTTATTTCTTTGTGACCATTTCTCAAACTTGTTACACCTTCTGTGTTTCTGAACACAGTCCAAGTGTTCTTTCAACGCCCTTCTGGCACTCAGTACATCAAAATTCTCTAGACTTTTTACTCTGAATTTCTTGTTCATGGCCCATCCAGGTTTAGGGTAGAACCATGGGCTTTGAACTTGAATTTTTCCCATGTAGACAACAATTATTTTCTAAAACTTTTGCTTCAACTTCCACTAAAATGGACCATCTAGGCTCAATGTTGAAAATGTGGCTCTGATACCAATTTGTGACACCCCCGACCACCAAACCTTACCAGGTAATGGTACCTAACCACTGTATCTTTATTTTTCGTTCTCTGATACCATTTTGTGACTTTATATGCATGAATATATATCTAATGCAACTTAACAACTATAGCATTTTGTTCATACACTATTCGTGCAGAAATAACATTAAAACATACAAAAATTATACATAGTCAATTCTAACAACATTATAACTTAATTTCAAGATACATCATACAGAGAACAAATATTTCGTACTTATATTTTAACAAATGACCACCAACTGTGTGCAGACCTTCCATGAACCTCCCAACCTTAGACCACACTACTCATCATGCTCAACAATGGCTCACCTCTAAGCTGGGACTAAACTCCACCTAGGGAAAAGGGATCCCAGAACTAGGCTGAGGCTACGGGAAACTGCACTATACAACTGGAAAGATTCTCTCCTTGAAGCCTACTTACGCCCATTTTTCACAGACTCTCATTCCCCACATGTCTGTCAGACCCCAAGAATATGCACCTTCATTGTTCCATATTCCATCGACTGCTCCACTTCCCTTCCAGGGCTTCAGCAACAGGTCGTATCAGGAATTCTTACAGCTCCATAGCTGGTATTGGAGTCCCTCCAGGAGAAATCACTTCCCAGTAAACTCTGTCACATGGAGAGAGTTTCTCACAGGCCTGACAAACTCCCTCTTCAACCACGGGCCTAACAAACCACCTCTTCAACCATGGGCCTAACAACCCACCTCTTCAACCATGTACTTGACAACTCGTCTCTTCAACCATGGGCTTGACAACCCACCTCTTCAATCCATGACCACCAACAATCGGGTAAGGCAAGGGAACGACTCAATAGTTTATAGAGGTTCACAAAGGAGGAAACGATTATGGATGGGTAATTTCTTAGTGTGTGCGTGAACTACACAAGGGATGTCTAGCATGCTAAGGATGGACTCGTGGGAAACTAAATGGCCACACTGGTCAGAATATTGATAACGAGCAAGGAAAAAATGGTGAGAATGGTCAACTTGCAGAATCATGAGAGGGATGCAATGGTCAGAGCAAACTCCTCCGCAAGGTGGTTAGAATGGTTCATGAACCCCTAAAAAAGGTGGAACTTCCCACATAAATATGCATGCATCCTGGGTTACACTTGGCTCTCCAGGAGCATGCTCCTCTCCACTTGGAGTTTGTTCCTCTCCTCAAAGGAACTTAAGATAAATGGGTTTATTTTCCCAACTTTAGTACTTTTCAGGAATACATGCTAATATATGCTTGGGTTAAGCCCTCAATCTTAGCCCCACTTTCCTAGACTCTCATCCCCATTCCTTTCCCTACCTAGTGGAGCTTAGTCCCCCATAATGTTTTCTTTGTGGTTGGTCTACACGCAGTGATGTATTTTTTTATTTATAATATGTATAATTACATATACAAAAACCAGGCCCACTAACCTTAGCATCTAGGCTCTTCGGCCTAATAAACACATAATCCTACCAACTTATAATTACTTGGCTCACCAGCCTGCAAACATCATTACATTTCACAGGGGCTCAGCCTTGGGGTGTTACATATGTGTTGTTCTATCCCTATCTAACTCAGAGTACCTACAGAATAACCCTTGTAAGCAACCTGTGTGGATACCTTGGTCAAGCAACTATGGTCACCGTGGTATAACCAATTCTTGAGAGAACATTTGCAAGTCCGGTCCATTGTATGGGAAGGGTATCAAAGCCTGAAGGCTTGAAAGAACCGCCTCTTAAGGAGGTAAAGGTACTAGAAAAACCCCCAAATACAAATAGAACCCCATAAATATTTTTGACACTAGGAAGGTATTCAAGGTCTATCTCTACAACCAACTTCGTGTGACCTCATGGTTAACTCCGATGTGAGTGTATCCTCTCAAGGACACCAATTATATAATGAGTTTCACCACTCCCTAGTACGAAACATAGGTTCAGTTTGATAGACTTGGAGAATTTTACTCATGAAATCCTATTCAAAGGCCCTAGATCCTAAGCTTGTTTGTGTACTCTGAAAAATAAAATCGTTTCTAATCAATTTTAATTATTCAACATTAATTTTAGTGGCTTATTCTTACTCAAGAGGTGTGATTGTGAAAATGATGGTGTTATGACTTAACATATATAAAGAAGAAGAAAATTTAAAAACACTGCAAAGTACTAGTCTTGATTTTTCAAAGAAATGGTATGCTTCTAAATGTTGTTCTCAAGATGCAATCTCTTCAATTCTAATGAATTTCAATTTTTCCTATCATGCCAAAACTAATGTAATGTGGACAAAAGAGAAAAAGATCTAAATAAATTGCAACAAAGTAATTTTTTTGTATTTTAAATATAATGAAATGAAAATGCAAGGATTGAATAAACAACCTCTTATAAAAAACCTACTGAAAGTAAAGGAAGACAAGCCAAGAAGGATGTCAATAAGTGACTACCTATACCAGAAAGCAAGGACAATAAATGAGAAAGATGACAAGAAATAGGTTCTCCCAAAGAATTCAACAATCACACAGCTTTTGATCACTCTGTAGGAACTCAACAGTCAGGACATAGACCCAAGAAGTCTCAACAACCAACAAAACTCACCCAAAAAACACTAAACATAGCCAAAAGGACTTAGAAAATAATGCAATTGTTCAAGGAACAAAAGCGTATGTACACGCCCTAAGCACAAACAAAAAGCATATGTATGCAACTACTAAGGAAAAAATGTGTATGCCAAATAAGACACTGACTAGGTAAGGGTTAGGCTAAGAAACTCAGATACAAAGAAAAATATAGGTTTTCAAGCAACAAGTGACACAAAAACTCAAGCAAACAGAGAGAAAAATCACTAAATACCCCAAAAGGGAGATATCCCTGGTGGAGTGGCCAATTATGTTATGAGGAAAATCTCTCTATGGCTTGGGGTAAACCACAACAGATGGAACGACACCCATAAATCAACTCTAATATCAAGTATTCTAGACAAATGGAAATGCTAACAAAGGAAGGATAGAATCCTACCTTGTCTAGACATCCAAAGAAGACCATGACTGAGCTCACAATCCAACACTTGATTCCTGCAAGTTGTTCTCAACAACCAAGATACATAAGCATATGGAAACTTCATAAAGAGTTAGCATATAAAATAGGATAATCCACTAACATGTATAACGAATATTCCCATGGAAAATAATACAAATATGTGTAACATATAATTGGACGAGAAAAGATTATTTCTATTAATGTAATCGACATAAGTACATACATAACAAACTTCTGTAATGGTACATATCAGAACCGAGAAACCAATTCCCTTCACCTGGGCCTTCACCACTTCAATCCTCCACAAAAGAAAGCTCACATGTAGTAGCAGTAATTGAGTTTCTCCTTCTCAATATAGGAAGACTTTGGGGATAAACAAAAGAAGTTTAGAATTTCAAGGACAAAGGGATGTACACTCGATTTGAAGTGAAATATCTCCAGAGTGTCTTTTATCTCAATCTTGAATCCCTTAAAGGATTGTATATGGCTCAATTTATATCCTCCAAATGGAATTGAAGGGTCGGGTCAGAGCATTTCCAGTATATTGAAGGTCAAGGATCATGGATCTCGTGACATGGCACGAAAACCCAACATATTTTTTAATGTTTTAGCACAAAACCCAATCTACGTGGGATGTAATGGAGAAACTTATGTATATGTGAGTTGTCTAGCTATTGCCCATGTATATGTACAAAATTTTGAATTTTTTACTCTAGAATGAGCAAAGAAAGGAATTTGAGTTTGCAGAGGGAAATCAAAGGCCATCAAATTAATATGCATGGAGTGTGGAAAACATTTCTATAACAGTTGGTTTGAATAGAATCAGCTTGAGTCAAGTCAATTCAAGTCGAATTTGAAATCACTTCATGAACAATGATTTTATTTCATCCAGCCGAGTTTCATTAAGACCATTGCACCTCTGACCATCTTGCTCAAATCCTTCTGAAATAGACTGTGCACTCCTACATCACTCATCTTGCTGACATATATTAGGTTTCTTAAAAAACTTGCAATATGTAGCAAACCTAGAAGGGTTATACTCCTCCCATCTTGCAGTATCACTCGAACTCTTCCTCGTTCGACAATTTTGGTTGTCAAGTCGTCCCCCAAGAGCACTTATCCTCCTTCATATTGTTCATATTCGCAGAACCATTCTTTATGTGGTGTCATCTGATAGGATGCTCTTGAGTTGATCAACCAAACATCTTGATCTGACTATGTACCGGTTGACTCAAGGTACACATTGCCTCCCTTATTTGGAGTCATCTTTCTCTCATTCAACTACTTATCATTGGATCTTCAACTGACTTCCATTTCCTTCGACTTGTATTCACTTTTGTAATGCCCAACTTTACCAAACTTCTAGCATTCTCTTATCAACTGAACCATGGATTTATATCTACCCTTCAATTTATACTTTCTATCGAAGAATTTTCCTTTATCTTTGTCGATCGGTTGACCTCTCACCACTAAAGCTGGTTTGGTCGATCCTTCCATGTTCTTCTTTCTCATTTCTTCTGACAATGGAGATGCAACCACATATTCTAGCGCTAATGTGGTTGTATTACTCCCTATATCCATGACTAAGTTATCCAAAGAGTATGAAAAAGAACATAATATGCTAATACATTTCTCCTCCTTAGTGATTTTAATATCCACAAAAGATAATAGTATTATAATGGTATTAAATGCATTTAAATTCTCAGTCACTAAACTATCATCACTCATCCTTAGAAGATACAGTTTCTTTCTGAGAAACAACTTATTTACCAGATATTTAGACTAATACAAGTTCCCCAACTTGTCCCACAGTTTCTTGGTCAAATCTTCACCTGAGACATTCAGTAGTACCGAATCTACAAGACAAAGTCGAATAGTACTCATTTCTCTTCTCTCGAGTTTCTCCCATTCTTTTGTCGACATACCTATCGACATGGTACCTATACAAATTGTTTTCCATTTTTCTCGATCTACAAGGAGATCTTCAATTTTATGTTTCCAAAGCTCAAAATTATGTCCATTGAATTTTTCTATCTCTATTCTTGAGTTACTCACCATTATTTAACACAATTATTTAAATATTTCTACCTTATGACTCTTACTGAACCTAGGTTTTAACTCATATACAAGGTTGTTAAACCAAGCTCCGATACCACATGTTAGGAAATGAGACACACTTCCACGCTAAAGCTAGCAGAAAAGAGGAAGAAAGATTTATCTTAAACAAGAAAGTAAATGACAAAGAAAACACATAGTACACATAGATTTTACCCTAGAAACCCACCACGAAAATCAGATTTTCTTGAGTGTTATTCTTTCTTGTTCTCCTATTCATTTAGAATAAGAGGTTACATGTATAACCTTGGTACACACCTAAGACACAATCGACATCATACCCTCTTTCTTACACAAGAAAAACCCTGTATCCAATTCATCTTACATCTACATGACCAACAACCTCTACAATTACATACTCTTGGAAATTAGCCACTCATCATCTAAAGATTGATTAGAACATGCCTTATTTACATTCTTTACAAAAGGAAAACCCCTAAAGAAAAGGTGCCCAAAAATGGTTATAGATCCATGCAGATCATTGGCTACAAATCCCAAGAATATTAGGATTATGTTACAGTCGACTACCAAGTCAGATTACCATCGACTACTAGTTGGTCTTCATTCGATCTTCAATTAGTTTTCACATGCCTGCCTATCGACCTCTTGTCGATTGACCTCTTCGACTTGTTGTCGATGTCTTTACCATGTGAGACAGACCTTTGACTTTGACTTTGACTTTACCCGGTCGACTCACTTAGACCTTCGAATTTTTGTCAATCCACCTCGACTTTGAATGTCACTGTAAAGAATATAACAACCCAACACACTTTGGGCTTAGTTTCCCTTCCCATATGTGTGGTATTGACCCATGATCATTTGGACAAGCTATCGATTACAAAGTTATCTTTCATGACCATTCGTAGGGCTTCACATAGGTTGACTGTAGGTGGGAAGAACTTATGGGACCTGAGGCATACATTGAACTTTTGTTTTAGTGTCATTGGAGGGTGCCCATACTCACAAGGGTACTCTCACAGTTAATGGTTATTACATGTGATTTACCATAACTATCCCTCACACCTTTGATATCCAAGTCTTAAGACTTGACATCCCCCAAGGGTTGGTTTTCAAAAGGTCCCCTTTATCCATTAGTTTTCATGTTGATATCTTATATTTTATAGGGGTGTTCTCTTTGGTTCCATGTCTAGTCGAGAATAGGTTAATTTTTTATTGGTTAAAATACATTTATTCACTATAGATGATTGAATTCCTCAACCGTCACATAGAGAATGAAAACTTTCTCCTAAGGAGGAAGAACCACCACTAGTTAGGAGAAGGTTTTTGTCCACTATGAACGACATTGACCCAGTAGAGTCAGAGAGGAGTTTATTAGGTTCTTAGGTGAGTGAGAGTGTAGAGATTGAAGTGGCTGATGAAATCCCTCCACCAAACTTCAAACCTGTTTTGATCGGTCCTTTCGACACCATACTCCTTAATTATATATAATTTACAATATTACAATATAATATTGTAAATAATTTTAATATTAATTTAATTATTAATACATTTATTCAAATTTTACAATAACAATCATTTTTAATTAATTATATATGAATAAATTTATTATGTTAAGCTATAATGATGATGATTACCGCCCATTTAGACCACACTTGGTATATTGGACCTTAAGAAAGGAAAGAGATTACTTATATTTCTTTAGAATCTTACACATGTGCTAAAAAAACATTGAGAGAAGCATTCCAAGATCACCATATTTTTGTTGACTTAGGATATTAGGAAGGTCAGTATTGTGACCGATATTTTGAAATTGTGATTTAATTTGCGTATAAGGAGGGTACTCTAGGAGAAAGTTCTTTTCATCTTCAACTTGCTTAGTGTTGCAAAGATGATAGATTCTTAAGTCCCATGGTGTTTGAGACAGGCTCTAGTCAATACTGAGAGATACTTTTGGTCTTCTAGATTAGGGTTAACCACCTCCTTGTAGTATCTTAGCTTCCTTTTATCTTCTAATTCTTTATTACACCATATATACTCTTTAAATTTAGATGTAATAATATTTTAATATTATCTATATTATGCAGAATCACATCTTCCATTATTCCGCAATGATTTAGCCAAGACTTGGCATCTTGAAGCCACCCTCGCTTGAGCCACTTGTGGTTCTGGCTGGAATTTGAAGCAATTTGGGGGAGCCTCTTATGATCCTTGTTGTTTATCTTATTCTTGTCTATTAAGTACCTAGTCATGATTTTGCACTCAATGGGGGAAGGTTCGCTTCTATGAGGAGGATAGGGTAGGCTATATTGCCTTTAATTTTGAGATTATAAGTTATAAAATTCTTTTGAATCTTATCTATCTTTCTGCAGGATTCTCTAGAGATAATACATCTCCAAACTTCACATCCATATACTATAATAGGAGTGATTAGAGCATCAAAGAGGGTTTTTTTCTTAAATCTCACAACCAAAGTTTTGCTAGTTTACACTTGTTTTCAAGTCCATAATAAACTCTCCACCCTCCATTTATCATTTTCTCAACAATATAGTTCCAATTGAGCTTCTGATGAATATCTATTCTAATATATTTGTATGAAGGTAATTCCTCCAAGCTATTGTTGGCATACACAAAAGTGTCATAGGTGTTATTTTTGGATTTGATTATCATAACATTCATTTTGTCAGTGTTCACAGTCACACTCATACTAGGGTAGAAGTCCTTGAGGATTCTTGGATTCTTACCGAGATCATAGGGATTCCTTACCATAATAAAAATACCATCATCATAAATAAGAAGCGTGATTGTTGTA
>CBVK0102048662.1:0-11537 GCA_900067695.1 Picea abies
GAGCCAATACAAACAACATCTTCCAACCAATATTCTAACTTATCAATGCATATGCCAAAGAGGGTAGGGGACAAGGGACAACCTTGTTTGACTCATATATTACAATTAATTTCTTCTGACCAGCCCTCAATTTTCATAAACTTGGAAATAACACTCTCATAAAGCCTTACGACAATAGCTCTAAGCTTGGAAGTAACTTTGATCTCTTCTAATCTATTCCAAAGATTAGTCATGGGAACAATGTCAAAAGCTATTATAAAATCAACAAAACAACAAAGGAGATCAATTTTATTATTGTGACACTCTTTTGCAATGATCCTAAGCGTAACAAGATGGTCCAAAATTGAATGATAGCCTCTAAAGTCAACTTGTCCTTTAGCTTTTTTTCTGTGGTTTTCAAGCCATGTGTTGATCTTCTTTTCTAGAATACGTTCATATAGCTTGGCTAAGATGGGGATAATCATAATGGTCTTGTAATTTGAGGAATTACTTTTATCCCCACTTTTAAAGATAGGAACAATAAGGTTCTGAGTCTAGGGTTTATGGTACCCCTACTTGATTGCAAAAATGAAAACCCTATGTATGTGAGGGATGACGATAGACCCTTCAATTTTCAAGATTTTAGCTTGGTAGCCTTCAACGTCCTTAGCTTTCCCTTTTGTGAACCATTTAAGCCCAAACTTTATATCTTTTATAGAAAACACCTCATCCTCTATATAAACTTTTGAAATGTCACAACAATAGGGGATTCATAAATATTTTTGAAGTAGGAGATCCACTCCTTCAAGAGAAATCATATTATTTTATTTAGTTTTACAAATCCAAATTTGTCTCCAAAATATTTTAATAACTAACTATGATAGATGTAGAAACTTCTCTTCCTTTCTATTTTAACACATTTTTGTTTTCACTATATTAATATGTTTATATAGCATGTTGGTTTTACCTTTCTAATCATAATACTATTTTAACTTTGTTTTTAAACTATGTTAAAAAAAATTGAAACATATATATTTGATATACATAGGTATATTTAATATTTCAATAATATTTTATTACAAAAATTGTTAATTATTAATAATTTTTTAAAATAAAATATTGTTATTAATATTTGGAAGGTATTTTTAAGATGGTGTTATTTTTTTCATCAACTTTTCTAATTCCAGTAAGGATTCATTAGCAGAATTAATCCTCAAATGAAAGCTTGCTGATCTGAGTATACTTGAGAGATCAGTCTACTTGAGATACAAGACAATTTTTAGAATTTAAAAAGTCGGCTATCTACAAACCCTAATTTAAAAGCTAAACAAAAAATAGAAGCTTGACATCGTACTAGCGAATCCTTCTGAATGAAATGTGAATCCAGGCCACAGAGCTTTGATATGAATTTGATCCCTCTACCTGACTAAGCAAAGCACAACCGAAAGCACAACCGAATAAGCAGGTGCCACACGCACAATGTAGAGCAGGCGTCGTCGTGGCGGCTCGCTGTCGACATGTGGGACGAGGGCGCAGTACATCATCGATTCAGCCGCCCCCTTCGTGGCTTCTCGGACCATAAAACTCGTATTTTCAAACAGGAAAAGGACAGAATCCAAACAAGTAGCATTCATGTCATGTCGATACTTCTTTACAACTCAAGACATAGGTTGCTGTAGGTTTCGGATTCAGATACGTAATCAGTCATCCAATTCTAGAAGGTGGTGATGGTGTGGAACCCTTGTATTGGGACTGTTCTTGACGTACACACAAAAGTCGCTTGCTTTCATCGATCTGTTCGGTGGCCCAGTGGCCCTCCTGTCATTTTGTTTTGTATCCTTAAAGGGATGGATCGATGGATGCATCTTGTGTATACGCGTGCGGGCTTCGCCCGATTCTGCTTTTATTATACAGTTTTATTCTCCACTCAATTTCCGTCGTTGTTCAGGGCCCTTTAGACGAACACCAGAGATGCAGATTCCGCTGTAGAGGCCTGTTCAGTTTAGGGTTACAGCATTAGGCTTCTTTGGCGGATTCATTATTTAAGATCGGTAGGGATCCCAGCAGCAGATCAGACCGCAGAGCTTTGATATCCATTCGCAAGAGGTTTGAGAAGAGAGAATACATAAAGCGTTCTCGTAGGGATAAACCCTTCCCTTGGCGGAAAGCAATATGTTGGCAGTTGGAAACCGTTGGAATTTGGATTGTTGTGTCTTCAGGGTTTCGTTCAAGGCGATTCGGAGGTTTCTTTTCATGGAATTTACGTTGATGGAACGATGAGTCGAATCCATAGAAGTGGACGGACTTACTATCTCTAATGTAGCTCTAATGTAATCCCTTTGCCTTTCTGCTCTCTAAATACATATATAAGGAAGTTAGGTTTCGATTATTCACGGTTTCAAAGGCAAAATACAGTAGACAACTAGGTAGCAGGCATGCAGGGAAGGCCAGGCATTCTCCTCTTTATTCATATTTCATATTTTTGCTCGCTATATTCATATGTGGAATCTATGAAAGTTTTGTACTTTCTGATATTATTTGACTGAGATGACCGACACTCAGTGTTAACATAAATCTTCGCATCGGAAGCAGATATTGTCTTGCATTCCCTCCTGTTAATTTCCTCCTTCTTTGTTTGTCTGTCTGATATTTCATATTCATGCTTCTTTGTTTGTCTATATCTGATATTTCATATTCATGCTACACCACCGAGTGATTAATTGTGATGACTATATATATACAGTGTATAAACTGACTTATGTGTTTTTGAAAGGGTTATTAGAGAACTTTCAGAAATCTTTCCAACAATGAATTTATCTTTATTTTTATATTAGTTTACATTATAATGTTGGCTAAACAATATGTACTCTGTATTTGATGTTTTATATACTGGGATATACATGTTCAGATCTAACATGCCTTTAAATCTAACAATCTAACATGCCTTTAAATCTAACATACCTTAAATCTAACAGTATATATCTCAAGTACTGTATATATCTTGTATATGATTGGAATGTATATCTCAACTACTGTATATATCTTGTATATGATTGGAATGTAGTTCAAACCTTTCATAAAAAAAAAGTTACAACGCTTATTTTTTATATTAGTTTACATTATAATGTTGGCTCAACAATATGTACTCTGTATTAAAGTATTTGATGTTTTATATACTGCGATATATATCTTCAGATCTAACATATTTTTAAATCTAACATACCTTTAAATCTAACATACTTTTAAATCTAACCGAACGACTGTATATATCTTGTATATGATTGGAATGTAGTTCAAACCTTTCATCAAAAAGAAAAAATTACAACGCCTGTATAGATCTTGTATATAATTAGAATGTAGTTCAAACCTTTCATGAAAAGAAAAAATTATTAAGATTTTTAAGTTTGACTGAAAGTGAAAAATATAATAAATAGAAGGGTTATATATACAATGCACATCTTAAACATTCGACAGAATGTTCATGACAAGTTTGTATTGATAGATCTAACATAAATTTAGATCAAACTGTATATATCTCAACGACTGTATATATCTTGTATATGATTGGAATGTAGTTCAAACCTGTATATATCTTGTTGTATATGATTGGAATGTAGTTTAAACTTTTCATGAAAAGGAAAAATTATATGTATTTTTAAGCTTGACTGAAAAAATAGTAACAGTGAAAAATATAATAAAAATAGATAAAGGAAACTGTATATATCTTGTATATGATGTATATGATTGGAATGTTGTCCAAACCTTTTACGAAAAGATTATAGGTATTTTTAAGCTTGACTAAAAAATGGTAACAATGAAAAATATAATAAAAAAATAGATAAAGGTTAGATATACAATGCACATCTTAAACATTTGACAGAATCTTCATGACATGTTTGTATCGATAGATCTAACATACCTTTAGATAAATGGTATATATTTCAACCACTGTATATATCTTGTTTAGGATTGGAATGTAGTTCAACGATTGTATATATCTTGTATAGGATTGGAATGTAGTTCAAACCATTCATGAAAAGAAAAATTACATGGATTTTTAAGTTTGACTTAAAAACAGAAACAGTGAAAAATATAATAACAATGCACATCTTAAACATCGGACATAATCTTGCTGACAAGTTTGTATTGATAGATCTAAAATACATTTAGATCAAACTGTATATATCTCAACTACTATTCAACGACTGTATATATCTTGTATATGATTGGAATGTAGTTCAAACATGTATATATCTTGTTGTATATGATTGAAATGTAGTTCAAACCTGTATATATCTTGTTGTATATGATTGGAATGTAGTTTAAACTTTTCAACGACTGTATATATCTTGTATATGATTGGAATGTAGTTCAAACATGTATATATCTTGTTGTATATGATTGAAATGTAGTTCAAACCTGTATATATCTTGGTGTATATGATTGGAATGTAGTTTAAACTTTTCATGAAAAGGAAAAATTATATGTATTTTTAAGCTTGATTGAAAAATAGTAACAGTGAAAAATATACTAAAAATAGATAAAGGAAACTGTATATATCTGAACGACTGTATATATCTTGTATATGATGTATATGATTNNAATGTTGTCCAAACCTTTTACGAAAAGATTATAGGTATTTTTAAGCTTGACTAAAAAATGGTATCAATGAAAAATATAATAAAAAATAGATAAAGGTTAGATATACAATGCACATCTTAAACATTTGACAGAATCTTCATGACATGTTTGTATCGATAGGTCTAACATACCTTTAGATAAATGGTATATATTTCAACCACTGTATATATCTTGTTTAGGATTGGAATGTAGTTCAACGATTGTATATATCTTGTATAGGATTGGAATGTAGTTCAAACCATTCATGAAAAGAAAAATTACATGGATTTTTAAGTTTGACTTAAAAACAGTAACAGTGAAAAATATAATAAAAATAGACCAGTGTTAGATATACAATGCACATCTTAAACATCGGACAGAATCTTGCTGACAAGTTTGTATTGATAGATCTAAAATACCTTTAGATCAAACTGTATATATCTCAACTACTATATATCTTGTATATGATTGGAATGTAGTTTAAACCTTTCATGAAAAAGGAAAAATTACAGGAATTTTTAAGTTTGACTTAAAACAGCAACAGTGAAAAATAGAATAAAAATAGATCAGTGTTAGGTATACAATGCACATCTTAAACATCGGACAGAATCTTGCTGACAAGTTTGTATTGATAGATCTAACATACCTTTAGATCAAAGGGTATATCTCTCAACGACTGTATATATCTTGTATATATATGATTGGAATGTAGTTCAAACTTTTCATGAAACGGAAAAATTACAGGGATTTTTAGGTTTGACTGAAAAAACAGCAACAGTGAAAAATATAATAAAAATAGACAAGTGCTAGATATACAATGCACATTTTAAACATCGGACAGAATCTTCATGACAAGTTTTTATTGATGGTGTCTGAAATGCAGACGAGTTTGTACTGCTTGTCTATGAAAAGCAAGCAGCTTGAACTACTGAGTAAACAGTGAATTTGTAATTGTCCAGAATCATAAATTTGTAATGATGATAGTTCCTAAAAAGCCATACAAACCCATCCTAACATTTCTGTTTGGTACAAGTGCACAGTCATACAATACCAATCTTATCACCGGTCAAAAGAGATGTTCGTGGATCTTTGTCTTTTGAAACGTGATTTAGGTTTTTAATTTTTTAAACAGCTTGCATTTTGCTTTAACTTTAACTTTAGTGTGAAAGTCTTCGCTGAGTTCACGTGTAATGGATGTGTGCAATGGATTCGTGCTTTGCGAAGGCATAATTCTTCTGTGTTTGGCACATCGGATTCGTAGTTTCCTTCTATTTGTTTACTCCATAACTGTATTATCGAGTAATCTAAATTGTTTTTCACGTTATAATTGTGTTATGGAGTTACTTAATGAGAAAATAAATCTATTGGTTCGAAATTTTTCAATGGTTTAGAATTTTGTGAGAAGTTATGATTAATTATGACATTTGAATTTTATAAAAAGTTTTCATATTTCAAAATAATTTAAAATTCAAATCATTAAAATTTAGAAAAAAAACTATATATATATTTTATTATAATAATAATAATTTATTTTTAAGGCGGGGTAAGTAGTTGAATTGGTAAGTCTCTTGTAAGGAGTCTTTCGAAGACATTTCTCACTTGAATGGAACTCTCACAAAAATAATAATCTATTTTTAAGATTACCGCCCAATTAAACACCAAATTGGTGTATGAGACCTAGTGAGTCTAGTCATATTATAGAGGTATACATGCCCTATTTTGAACTTGTAACTTCTTAGGAAGAAACATATGTTAAAAAATTTAATTTATTAAGAAAATTAAAATATATGAAAATGATCACTGGCATTATATTGTATTATATTATTAATTAACAAATATTTTTTTCCTTTGTTTACATTTTCTCCATTAAAACTCTAAGTTTTAATTTTAATTTAATCAAATTTAAGTTTAAGATATTTTATTAATAAAATATTTAAAGATATTTTAATAATGATGATGATGAACGTTCTTGTGTATTAGATCATGTAAGGGATTATCTGAAATTCTTTAGAATTTTATTTATGTGTTTTAATTCCTATTTATTATTATTATAAGTTTGGTCTCTATCCCTAACAAAATCTTTTAGGTTTCTAATTATTGTCCATTATTGTCCATTTTCCTTCCTTTCTTTCTAGCTTCTTTTACTTTTTGGGGGGATGAGGTAGATTCATTTATAAATATCGCTAAACCTTTTAAGCTTTAATATTTATTGAATATGTTGTTTATGGTCATTACAACTTGCTTTGAAAAGGATTAAAGTATCTTTATGTTCCATTATTATTTTTCCCAACCTCTTTGTTTCTAGGATGTAAGTTGTTTCAATTTGTGATTAATTTTTTAGTTCTTCCTTTACTATTGCTAACATGTCCAACTATTTTTTTTTATAAAAAATTATGAGATTCAAAACTCTTTTGTTTGGATCATGATCCAAATAGATTAGCTTATTCATTTTCTCTTTAATGAATAAATTTGTTTAAAATATATTTTTAATATATAATTTTTTATAGTAATAATGGTTAATATCCACTAAAACTATTTGGCAACTTTATATAAAACATCTCATTTCCTCAATCATTTAAATATTTTGATTGTAAAATTTCATAAAATTTTAATTATTCTATATTTTTACACTACCATAAAAATAATATTAATTAAACCATTTTACAACTTTTAGATTTTTTTTAACAATCTTTTAAGGATACTATTTTTTTTCCAACAGTGTTGTTTCTTCTTTACTTTTGTTAATATGATTCACTATATCATACTTATTCAAAAAGATGAGTTAAATATGAAGAATTCTCCCCTTTTTTTCAATTCTCTTCAGATGTTTTCAAAATGAAATGGCAAACCTGGAAAGAAACGATTCATATACTCATTGTGTTACAGGAACTCAATTCATTAATGTGTCATCGTTCCATTTCTGAAGGCACAAAGAGGAGAAAAGACCATTGAAATGCATACGGATCCGCGTTAGCTCATGGTGAGCATGAAGAATATGGGCGATAAATAAAGGCTGATTGGAAGATTTAGTGTCTAAGAGCAATTTTTCAATAAACCAGGGTAGGAAATAAAAAAGAGGGTAGGAAAATAAAAAGTATAATGCAAATTTTATAGATCAAAGAAAACACAAGAGTGGAAAAAGACATATTTTAGAGATGAAAGAAAAAAACCACAAAGAGTTAAACGAATAAAAAAATAAAATAAAAGAAAAAGTTAGGGAATGGAAAATGAAACTTTACAATCGAAGAAAACACAAGAGTGGAAAAAGACAAATTTATTTTAGAGATGAAAGAAGAAAACAACAAAGAGTTAAATGAATAAAAAAAGTAAAATAAAAGAAAAGGTTAGGAAATGGAAAATGAAAGTTCAGCCTCTTGGCTTTTACATTATCCACTAATGTTTTTATATATTATTTAATGATAATGGCTTCCTGCGTCCATTTTCATGGTGTGAGAATCCATCTCGTTGTGTTATTTTCATGGTGTGAAAATTGCTTTGTAGTTTTATGATTTATATCTTATTTATTGATATTTTCATGGTGTGAGAATCCATCTCGTTGTGTTATTTTCATGGTGTGAAAATTGTTTTGTAGTTCTATGGATTTTCTTCAATAGCTCATTATCCATTAGTATTTTGAAGAACACTAATGGTGAGAATGAAGAATATGGGTGATAAGTAAAGATTGATTATAAGATTTAGTTTCTAAGAGCAATTTTTCAATGAACTAGGGTAGGAAATAAAAAAGAGGGTAGTAAAATAAAAAGTATAATGAAAATTTTAGAGATCAAAAAAAACACAAGAGTGGAAAAAAACAAATTTATTTTAGAGATGAAAGAAAACAACAACAAAGAGTTAAATTAATAAAAAATGTAAAATAAAAGAAAAGGTTGGGGAATGGAAAATGAAAGTTCAACCTCTTGACATTCATATTATCCACTAATGTTTTTATATCTTATTTATTGATAATTGTTTCCTGTGTTCATTTTCATGGTCTGAGAATCCATTAGTTGTGTTATTTTCATGGTGTGAGAATTGCTTTGTAGTTCTATGATTTGTATCTTATTTATTGATAATTGCTTACTGTGTTTATTTTCATGGTGTGAGAATTACTTTGTAGTTTTATGGATTTTCTTGCTCATTCTCCATTAGTATTTTGAGGAACACCAACAACTAACAAATACCCACCATCCATTACACTTGGAACTTTGGAAGCAAGTGATTTCGAAGCAAGCAATTTTAGGAAATGGTTATTGTAGTTGTGTAACCAAGCTTCTAATTTTTCCCTAAACACTAGAAATTCAAGTCTAGGGAGACCAAGTGCATTCACATGGTTGTACACACTGATTCAAGGAGGGTCCTACATTACCAATCACCTTCTAGGAGGGTCATACACTATCCTTCTTCATTCCCATAGCCATATGTTGTTGGTGTACACACTAATTCAAGGAGGGTCGTACATTACCAATCACCTTCTAGGAGGGTCATACACTATCCTTCTTCATTCACATAGCCATATGTTGTTGTTGGAATTGTGTGATGTTGTGCACAACCATTGATGCATTGTCCTCATCTTCATGGGTTATATAGAAATTAAAATCCGAGTAATGCGCACCAATAAGTGAGGCCACAAGGGCACATCACAAGTGAGACTAGCTCACACAAACTCAATATTCTCATTTGATAAACTACATAAAGATTTATGGGCTAAGATAGCCTCTAACGATCTCCTGAATTTGTGGATCTGAAAACCACTCAAACACAAATCCTGCGTACAATAGAAATTTGTTCTAACAATTTTCTAACTATGACATTTCGCCATTATTATCCAACACTCTCCCTTAATGAAGAAATGGATTTAATACAATGTCAATACATAACATGCCTATTGGTCTTAGTCTCAACTAGGCTTACAAACATTACAAAGGACAATTCAAACAAAACCTTTAAATTTGTTTCAACTCCATGTATGAGTGAGTTGTTCTCTTCCTCCTTTTCTAGATTATGAACCCTCTATGCATTTTCAATTTAAGTCTTCCTCTTTTGCTGAAAATTCCATGTTTCAGCTTCCTATGCTTAATCTTCTTATTGGAGTTTGTCATCAATATGAAAATTATTTCAAATTGTCCATGCTTGTCCTCTTCAACTTTTTCTTAGAAAAACTGTTTGTATGTGAACTACTGCCCCATATCATTCTATATTTTTTATCTTCACTGTTGAGCTTTTGATCATCAATTTGTTGCAACATAAGTTCATAATATAAATTGATTTCTTCAAGGCTCCACTTCATAAAAATTTCTTTAATTTGAGCATCTTCTTCTCTTGTATCGATTGTGTTTTAATCATAAATTGACTCAATTTTTGTATCTGTAATGGAGTCTTATTCTTCTTCAATGACCATGAAGTCTTTTGTAAGTTGTGGTTTTTCAAGACATTCTTCAAGAAACTTCAAATCTTCTTCAAAATCTTTTGGCCAATTTCATCTAGGTCGAAGAAAGTAGGTTCTACGAACCTCTCTCCTTCTGGTGGGTCTAATGGAGCAATGAGCCTGTATTTTCCTAACTGAACTGTCATTTTTCTAGTCTTTAAGTTGATTATGGTCTGGTTATCAAACGCCCAATCCAGACCAAGCAATGTGGAGTAAGGTGTTGTGTCGTCCACTATTTCAATGACTTCAAAATATTATTTAGTGCGCACTCTGTCTAGGTCTACTGTCACTCCTTTCAGTCTACTGATTGGAAGGACTTTGTGTTGGTTTTCCAGTTTTAATTGAACAGGTGAATATCCTAATGTTGGCTCGCCCATGCATTGCCACATCTTCTTTGGTAGTACATTGACTTCGGATCCTATATCTAGTATAATGTCTCCCATATTGAAATCTCCAATGTTGACATTCAGTCTAAATTCCCTACTTGTTCTTCTTCTTGTGTGTAGGGGATTGACAATTTTTGGTTCTATCTTTCCTTTTGTCTCGAGGCTACATTTTTCTAGTCTGTTTTGCAAGATTTTCAAACATGATGGATCACTTAATACCTTTACACATGATTGAAAAAATCCTTTGATTGTACTTATCTGGCCCATGGAATGTATTGCATTGGTATGATCCAATAGTGGAGGCATTCCGTATTCGGGTGCTTCCTTGCTTTGTTGCACAGTTGAAGTCGTTGCAATATCTTCCTTCTGAAATTATTGTCAGGCTTGCTTAAATATCTATTTTTCCTTCTGCATGTCGAACTGCTTCTTTTCTGCATGTCGAACTGCTTCTTTGTTGCGGCGTTCTTTTTCACCCATTGATTTTGTGATGATGCTTGTCGAACAATGTCATCCCCTGTTTTCACTCCTTTGCGAGTAACTATATTAATGTTCCATCCTTCATACCTTGCTTCGGCGGAAATCCACTGAACATTCTGGTTGTTCTGATTCCTCTTTTCTTGTATCTTTACTAGTAGTGTTGGACATTCTTCTGTATTTTGGTTTGATGCACAACAATACATACAAGTTGTTGGTGGAAGTGGACATTCCCTTGCATAATGTCCCGGTTGTTGACAATTGTGACACACCACTAGTCCTCTACCTCATTTGAAACCTCCTTGGGCTCATCCTCCACCTATGTAGCCTGCTCAATATCCTCTCGGTGCATTATACTGAGGCACCTAATTAAAATGTGCGGTATTGTACTGAGGTTGTGTTGTGTTTTACTACGGTTGTGCATTATTTTATGTTTGTTGTGCAATGTTATACTGTTGTTGCGCAGTGTTGTATGGAGATGGACCTTGATTAAAATGTGGTGTGGTTTTCCTAGTCATCATTTCTTCCTGCACTCTATATGTGTCTAATGTCCTTTCCCGCATCAACTCCATAGTTCTACAATATTTTTCATCGTGGCCCACTGACTTGCAAAAGGTGAATTATGAGCTCTTCAGTACTGTCTAGTATTTTTG
>CBVK0102048672.1:0-10138 GCA_900067695.1 Picea abies
AAGTATTATGAAATCGGTGAAAGCATATATGCAATTGATTCTAGAAAAGTGCCAGTGTATGGAGAAATCAAGGATTTTTATGCTTGGATTACAGCAGCCCCCCATATCATTACAGTTTTCAATATTATTGTGGTATACCTTCCTCCAGCATATGGAGTTGTGTTGGGAAGAGAGGGGACATCCATGATCATTGGATATACAATGAACGACAGAAGTTGTATAATGCTACCAGGAAAAGAGGGAGCGATGATTAGAGCACCCCATGAACCTAGAAACCCCTTCTCTTTCAAGAAGAAGGAAAATGAATTGATGGAATATTATATAGATGTCGGGATTGGAAACTATGTTATCCTAGACATGGATCACAACGAAATCCTAGAGCAAGTTCAAGGTGCGGGGAACCAATATTGATTGTTTGAAGGGTACTAGAGGATGTCATTTGATGGAGCATGTTCTAAATCTAGGAACGGAATTGGAATTGTTCTTTCGAGTCCAAACAAGACTATGCATCCCCATGCTATAAGACTAGAGTTTTAATGCACAAATGATGAGGTAGAATATGAATATTTGATCTAGGGGATGATCCTTGCACATGAAATGAAAATATAAAATCTCATTGTGATTGGAGATTCAGATTTGGTCATCAATCAGGTTACCCAGAGGTATAAAATAAAAAAGGAAAGACTTAAGCTATATTTCAAAAGAGTTAACAAGTTGATGGAATCTTTCAGTTCCTTCAACATTTCTTTCATTCCAAGAGACAAGAATCACAAGGCCGATTCACTAGCCTTGGCGGCCTCATTGTCAAACCTAGACGATGACCAAAGAAAAATGCCTTTCCAAATAGAAAGAGATTTTCGACCATCCGTGCCCGATAACGTTGAGTACTTGCAAGTATTTGAGAACAATGAACAACTGTAATTTTTTTTGTTAAACGATGACGATGAAGAAGACGATCGCTCGTATGCTGTCCCCAAAGATTGTATACAAGATGAATTCTTGTTTACAAAAGACGATCATGCCAAGAATCTCCTTGAATAAGTTTCAGTTAAAAAAGTGTAAGAAATGAGAAAAGTCAATATTGTAACTGACAATTCCCTGAAATATGTCAACTTGGGAGTTGATTGCACCACTGAAAAAGTTGACCAATATGTTTCCTTATTCAAGGAATATATTGATGTGTTCTCTTGGATCTATGATGATTTGAAATCTTACGATAAAACTATATTCCAGCATATCATTCCTTTGAGGGAAGAAGCAAAGCTAGTAAAACATAAAAGAAGGATGATGAATCCCAAGCTGAAACCTCTGGTAAAAATTGAATTGGAGAAATTGAAGAAGGCAGGGATAATCTATCCCATCATACATTCAGACTGTCTTCAAATCCAATGATTGTTATAAAAAAGACCCGGGAAATCCATATGTGTGTTGACTTCAGAGACCTTAACAAAGAAAGCATAAATGATAATTTTCCTTTGCCTAATATGGAGTTTCTTCTACAACATGTTACAGGATCGACCTGCATGTCCATGTTGGATGGTTTCCCTGGATATAACCAGGTCTTGGTGGCCAAGGAAGATAGGGCAAAGACAACATTTATCACACTGTGGCAGACATATGCATATGCCAGAATTTCTTTTGGTTTGAAGAGTGTTGGAGCCACATTCCAAAGGGCCATGGATCATGCGTTCATTAGGTTGATAGGAAATTTTATGGTAGACTATCAATATGAGTTGACGATGCATTCAAAGAAAAAGGATGATCATATCCATCATTTGAGAAAGGTTTTTGAAAAATGTAGATTATATGACGTTTCTCTGAATCCAAAGAAATGCTTGTTCGCTGTGACTCAAGGAAAATTGTTAGGCCATATTGTATGGAAGGAAGGGGTTTACATAGATATGGAAAGAGTTAAAACAATAAACCAGCTCAACCCCCTGACATCCAAGAAGGGAGTCCAGTCATTCTTTGACAAAATCAATTTTGTGCGAAGATTTTTCCCTGACTACGCAAGTATCGTAAAGACAATCAATTTGTTGCGGAAAAAGGAGCAGAGGTTTGAATGGACAATGGATACTCAGGAGGCGTTCAACAATATCAAAGGAGAAATCACCACTGCTCCTATCCTCATCAGTCCAAACTTCTAAAGAGACTTCATTATCTATTCATTTGCTATAGAGACAATTGTTGCATTTGTTCTCACTCAGAAAAATAACAAAGGAGAAGAACTCCCAATAAGTTTTATGAGAAAAACCTTGAACAACTATGAGTTGAGGTATTCAGAACTGAAGAAGCAAGCCTTGGATCTTTTAAGAGAAGTAGTGCAATTTCGTACATATATACTAAACTCCCATATTATTGCTTATGTTCCCTCATCACCAGTGAAGATGCTGCTAAATCAACAGTTGAGAGAACGAAAATGGGCTAACTGGTTGGCAAAGATACAATAATATGATATCGAGATTAAACCCTGAAAGGCAATCAAAGGACAAGGTTTATGCAAGATCATCACAAATGGGGATTCAGTCGATGTGATGATTTCAATCTCATTTAGAGAACCATTAGCTGATTCAGAATGGTACAGAGATATTATATTCTACTTAAGGTCCAGGCAATTTCCTAACACCATGAATCCCAAGGAGCGAAGTACACTGAATATGAAGTCGAATCAATACGTGCTAATTGATGACATACTGTTCAAAAGAAATTATGATGGTATACTGCTAAGATGCATCGATGAAAATCAAGCCCAAGAACTAATCAAAGAATTCCATGAGGGAATATGTGGTGGACACTTTGCACCTAATGCAACCACCCACAAAATAATTAGAGCAATATTTTACTAGCCATCAATCTTAAGAGATTTGTATGCCACAATAAGGAAGTGTTTGTCATGCCAATAGTTTTCAGGAAAAATGAAGAAATTTGTGATTCCTTTGTAGCCTATTGTGGTAGAACAATTGTTTTCCCAATGGGGACTTGATGTTGTTGGGCCGATTAATCCAAAATACAACAAGGGGCATATCTACATTATAGCAACTACCGATTATTTCATGAAATAACCGAAAGCAGTGGTGCTAAAGAATGATGATGCTGAAGAACTGATTAAATTCCTCAAAGACAACATTCTATCGAGATTTGGTGTCCCTGATAAATTTATCACAGAAAATGGTTCAATCTTCATCGGGTCAAAGTTCATGAAGTTTTGCAGAAAATATGGAATCATCATGGTTCAATCATTGAATTATTATCCATAAGTTAATGGCCTTGCTGAATCCACAAACAAAACACTTGTGTAGATATTGAAGAAAAATGTTGATAGCAACCAAATGAATTGGCATCTCAAGCTAATGGATGCATTATGGGAAAGAAAAATGACCCTTAAGGATAGCACAGGGATGTCTCCATATCTATTGGTTTATGGGAAAGAGGCGAAAATGTTGATTAGTCTCAATCTCAACGTGTTAATCTCTGTGGTTAATACCTAGAATACATAAGACAATTCACCCATCTAGAGGAGAATCAACGAGTTGCTGAAGTTGGAAGAGGAACGAAGAAAAGCCCTGGATCGAACTTCTAAGAGGCAACAAAGTGTCAAAATATATTTTGATCACAGCAAAAATGTGGAGAACTTCCAGAAGAGAGAGTTGGTGTTACTTTGGAACAAGGCAAAGGAAAATCCGTCCATGCATATAGAGTTCGAAGCACTTTGGATCAGACCATATGTCTTTGAGAAGATATTGGGTTTTGAATCCTATATGCTCCAAGACATGAATGGAAAAATATTAATGTTGCCTGTCAATGAGAAACATTTGAAAGGTTTCTTCTCCTAAGACTTTTTCATTCTCATTATACATAATTTTATTTTTGTTCAGTTTGTATATTCTTAATTTGACTCCATAGCCCAATGGGCAGAAGCACCTAGTCACGAGAGATTCTGGATTCTTGACAACCCACAGGGGGTTATCATCCCATAGTTGGATCTTGTGTTTGAGATCAATTCCTACTTCCGAAATTTCCCTCCCCTTTTCTATTTTCCCAACTTATTTTCTCCCTTTCTTTTCCCTCTTCTATACTTACCTGTTTTCCCCTTTCCTTTTCCCCCTTCTACTCTCCCTTTCTAGTTCTATGCTTAGTCATTTTTTCAGAATGACGGGTTCTCGGGTTGGCATACTTGTGGATCCTCATCTCCATCCACACCCTCGCATCATGAGTATGACCGACCGTCGCGCTATCCTATAATTAGCTGATTTTGCAATTGTGGGTTCCTGGGTTGGTGGGGTCAAAATATCATACCCCATGTTCTCTGATATACATTTTTCATCCAAAAGATCCACAATCTACATTTTTACCATTGGACCCCCCCCCAGGCCCCAAATCCTCAGTATCTCATCTCTCCTTTGTTAGGTCCGACCGACCGCGTTACAACACTTAGTCATTTTTTGACCTTCTGCACTCACGAGTTTGCGGGTTCCCGGGTTCACAAAATCCTCAAATCCTATTTCGCTCCCATCCGTCCCTGCCACCTTCGCATGTTTCCCAATATGAATTTAATATGATTTAATGATAACAACCTATCATGCAGGTTTCATAAATATTTTCATTAATAAGTGAAGGGCTCAAGGAGATCTCCTATTAACACACATTAAACCAGGATTTGCGAAGGATTAAATTATCCCTCTCAAACTTTCATTTTAAACGTTATCTGAAGAAAAGGAACATTTTTGTCAACTTATGGCAGCAACTCGACAACAATTTTGTGGAGATACATTGAACATTTTGGGGTGTGAGGACCAGAACTTTCAATGGTCCAAAGCATATTCTTACTACTCATCCCTTTCTACCCAAAAGGAAGTAATTTGGACGTCTGAAATTGCTCGTGCAGGCTACATCCCAGAGGCTTTTGATTGTAAGTAGTTGGTTGCCTAGTGTGCCGAGAGATATATTCCAATCCATAGGATCATTCAATTGTGGGACCATTCCCCTGTTTCTTTGCCGCCTCAAGTATTTCATAAGATGTTGAGACTTCCCGAGCCAACGCTTACCTTCAAGGGTGAAGATTACAGAGAATTATTAAATAAGCATGAAAATGGGTTGGACCTCTTACTTTAATTCCTTAAGAACCCAACAGTCATCCCCGAGGACATCATAGGATTGCAGGTTGGCTCATTTATAAATCCTTTTCGAGAAATTGCTTGACTTTTCACAAGGGTAATAGGATAGGAAACTACAACCAACATTTCTCGCATGATTCTTTACATTTTATACTTTATGATCAAGGAACATGCCATGTTCAATTGGGGAAAGTTGATTTCCATTGAAATCTCTTCCCAATTTTCACAATACAAGAAGGATAAGAAATTGTTTGTGTCCTCTTATTTGGTTTTCACGATAACATATTACTGTCAGTTTTCGAGATTATTTGTGTGTAAGTAGGTAAACTCTGAATTCGACCTGGTAACCTTTTGGTATCAAACATTATGGAGGCACAAAACCTCCCAACATTTTTATGAAGTTTTTAATGATTTTTTCTCAGTTTTTAAAGGTTTATTGTTTGGAAAAGACACCCCTCGGATGTCTGACCAGGCGAATAAGTTTCTGGATAGGAAGGGGACACTGGAACAAATGGAGAATTACAACGTCATAAGTATTTTCAATTCCAAGGAAAATACTTCCTTCCTTCCATGCCACATATCTGAAAAAATGTTTGTTACTGAAGTAGCAAGGCAATACAACTACTGGTTGTATTTTTTCCATGAAAAGAGAAAAAAACAATTCATACTTCTACCTTGGAAAGTTGGAGACTTCATATTTAGAAATATGAAAAAGATTGATCAATTTGTGGGCCACTTCCACATATTGAATCTAAGATATATTGAAAGGATAAAAAGGTTCGACCCTAGCATAATTTTTGTAGAACATCTACTGACAACTGGCTTCAACAATTATTTTATCAATACTGTTCTGAATGAAGACGAAGATAATGACTAGGGCACTCCTGCTCATGACACTGGGGACCTGGAAACAATACTCAACACAAATGAGTCGTACAAACAGAAAGGAAAAGGTCCCGACGAGAAGAGTGTTCAATCCCCAACTGTCACTCCAAAAAGTACAACATCTTGAAGCAGTGCTCCAACGACCCACCAAATTAAGAAAGTGACCCACATTTCTTCAGGCGGAGGAGGAGATAAGAACCCTCCTTCGGGAAAAATTGAAAGCTCCCACAAG
Organism: Picea abies; assembly: GCA_900067695.1. NCBI lineage: Eukaryota > Viridiplantae > Streptophyta > Pinopsida > Pinales > Pinaceae > Picea > Picea abies. The sequence goes on from CBVK0102048672.1 coordinate 6,232, forward strand.
CTTCCCTTGCGAAAGAAAATAAAAAATGTTGTGCAAGAAGAGGAGGGACCTCGAGGCGAAAGAAACATCCACGACCTCTCCCTTGAGGATATGGAACTCAAGATTGACATTGAAAAGGTGCTCCTCAACGCTAATTAGTCAGAGAACATGGCTCACCAGAATCTTTTGGTGGAAATAATTGAGAGAGAGACCTTCGATGAAGAAGAGTCTTTTGTATTTCAGAGCGTTGTTTTTTACAGCGAGTCCAAAAATTTAATTATTGAGAAAATATATGTAATGAATAAAAAGGGGAAATCTCGTTCAGAGGTTAACCTAAGGAACATGTGGCCTTCCCAAATTTCCCAAATTCACTGAGCAACTAAAGATGCTCTAGACGATTCTATTAGTCATATTAGGTGGCTAATACACCTCAAACTCAATTTAAGNNTTGAGAGCAAGACCTTCGATGAAGAAGAGTCTTTTGTATTTCAGAGAGTTATTTTTTAAATCGAGTCCAAAAGTTTAATTATTGAGAAAAGAGAGGTAAAGAATAAAAAGGGGAAATCTCGTTCATAGGTTAACCTACGGAGTATGAGACCTTCCCAAATTTCCCAAATTCACCGAGCAACTAGATATGCTCTAGATGATTCTATCAGAGGCCTTGAAGTAGAGAATGTTGAGTTAAAGGAAAGAGTCAAAGAATTGGAAGAAGCTTTAATTCCTCTTCCAGTACTTTATAGTCCTTTAGAAATGATCAGGCCTACCACACCTGTAGCTAAACTGAAAGGATCTTCAATCCTACTGACATCATCTAGGGGCTATGTGGAGAAGAACATTAAGAAAATAATGGAATTAATTATAAAGGTTTGGGAGATGTCAAAGAACATGGTCTCTTTTGGAATGAGGGCACATGCCTTCCATGAATATTTACAAGAAGATTTAAAAAATGAAGACGGTTTTTACCTTGACGCAGTCATAGCCTTTGGTTTTAAAGTTACCAATATGATAGAGTTGATAAGAAGAGAGGAGGATCTCCCTTCTCCAAACCAGATAAAACAACTAAACACACGCTGGAAAGAAAAGGTTAAAAACTTAAATATCATTGTCCAAGCATGTGACCAAGTTGTGTTAAAGAAGGAAGAATTGTTCAAGAGGTTGATTGAGATAGACCTAGCCGGGAGTACCAATGAGGTCCAAGATCCCAAATTGATTCTCAACTCATTGTTCCTAACTAATCAAGCCTTTGACGAACAATTTGAGATCTTTAAGGGGTTATCATTTGAAAAGTTCTATGGCATTCTTGAGTATAATGATGATGACGTAGATAACTGGCTAGTGGATTATTCAGTAAAAAATCAAGATATTGAGGAAGCTTTGCATAATATTTCCATTGATCTAAGGGACTTGGAGGGTGAGATTTTCAATACAAAAATCCGGCATGAAATCAACGTGGCACCAATGAGAAGATACATCAAAGAGTGGTTTTAAAAAACTATGAACAAACTGACCGATGAAGGGAAAAATACAGTTGAGACGGTTCCTGTAACCATCGATGAAAGCCATAAAAGGACATCAACAAGAAAGTGACAAGAGAGATACCATCATAGTAAGTTCATACTGATCACATATTTATTTCTTTGTCAAGTCCTTCATTCAGTTACTCCACCTCTTTAAATAGAAAGGTTTAACCAAAGAGTGATAATTTCCTTTTTCTTCTTACCAGATCTTGTTGTCTTCCGCCACCCACTTTCTTCCTTTTACAAACTTCATTCTTATATATATTTTCTTTATGGTCCACGGGATCCCCAATCCCAATCCCAATCTTTATGACAAACACATTTAAATTTCGGAGAATATATAATAAACCATATATTTCTTAGAAATTTCAAGAGAGCTATTTTGGGAACAATCTCGACAATACTTTGTAACCCATTTTTCTGAATATAAAGTATTTGAGGTTGATCTGTCATTATCTTTGTTTGAGCTGTCCATGTATTACTCTATCAAAGTTCTCTTATGCATGCAGATCGTTTTCTTTTTCTTTTATTTTTTTATGTGATCAGAAATCTTTAGCCAAACTATGATTGATGTGAGGAAATTTTGCTTATTTAATTTAAATGTGTGAATATGTGTGGTTCGTGGTCCATTCTCAAGAACTTTCTTTAAAAGAAAAAAAAAAAAAAAAATTATTTCTGCATCTTTATCTTTTCTTTGATTACCATGACGAAATTTTTCAAAAGTCCCACATTCTGAAGACCTAGAGTCCCACAAAAATCATAACAGAGGAGTACCACCTCTATAAAAACACAAGAGGATTTGTATCCTCGTGAGGTTTCCGTTTCGATCCTAATAGATTCAAGCGTCAACACTCTCGTCTTCGAACATCTAAGTTTTGAATCCACATGGTGTCTTGTTAACTTATAGAAATGGACCTTGGAAGTGCTTGTGAACATCTAGGGTTTGAATCCATTTGGAAATGGACCTTGGAAGTGCTTGTGAACATCTAGGGTTTGAATCCATTTGGTGTGGTTTGAATCCACTTGGTGTCTTGTTAACTTATATAAATGGACCTTAGAAGTGCTTGTGAACATCTAGGGTTTGAATCCATTTGGTGTGGTTTGGATTGGTTTGAATCCATTTGGTGTCTTGTTAACTTATAGAAATGGACCTTGGAAGTGCTTGTTAACATCTAGGGTTTGAATCCATTTGGTGTGGTTTGAATCCATTTGGTGGAGTGTTTGAATCCATTTGGTGTGGTTTGAATCCATTTGAATTTGTTTAGGGTTTGAATCCACTTGGTGTCTTGTTGACTTATAGAAATGGACCTTGGAAGTGAATCCATTTGGTGTGGTTTGAATCCATTTGGTGGAGGGTTTGAATCCATTTGGTGTGGTTTGAATCCATTTGAATCTGTTTAGGGTTTTAGGGTTTAAATCCACTTGGTGTCTTGTTAACTTATAGAAATGGACCTTGGAAGTGTTTAGGATTTGAATCCACTTGGTGTCTTGTTAACTTATAGAAATGGACCTTGGAAGTGCTTGTGAACATCTAGGGTTTGGACCTTGGAAGTGTTTAAGGTTTGAATCCACTTGGTGTCTTGTTAACTTATAGAAATGGACCTTGGACCTTGGAAGCGCTTGTGAACATCTAGGGTTTGAATCCACTTGGTGTCTTGTTAACTTATAGAAATGGACCTTGAAAGTTCTTGTAACATCTAGGGTTTGAATCCATTTGGTGTCTTGTTATGAATCCATTTGGTGTGTTTGAATCCATTTGGTGTCTTGTTATGAATCCATTTGGTGTGTTTTGAATCCATTTGGTGTCTTGTTAACTTATAGAAATGGGAAGTTCTTGTGAAAATCTAGGGTTTGAATCCATTTGGTGTCTTGTTAACTTATAGAAATGGACTTTTGAATTTGGTGTGGTTTGAATCCATTTGGTGTCTTGTTAACTTATAGAAACGGACTTTTGAATCGATTTGGTGTGGTTTGAATCCATTTGGTGTCTTGTCAACTTATAGTGGAAGTGCTTGTGAACATCTAGGGTTTGAATCCATTTGGTGGTTTTAATACATTTGGTGTCTTGTTAACTTCTTATAGAAATGGACTCGTCTTGTTAACTTATAGAAATGGACTTTTGAATCCATTTGGTGGCTTGTTAACTTATAGAAATGGAATCCATTTGGTGTGGTTTGAATCCATTTGGTGGTTTGAATACATGTTAACTTATAGAAATGGACTTTTGAATCCATTTGGTGGCTTGTTAATGGACGTTGGAAGTGCTCTTATAGAAATGGACTTTTGAATCCATTTGGTGTGGTTTGAATCCATTTGGTGGCTTGTTAAATGGACCTTGGAAGTGCTTGTGAACATCTAGGGGAAATGGACCTTGGAAGTGCTTGTGAACATCTAGGGTTTGAATCCATTTG